>VDFB02106896.1:0-46752 GCA_007258455.2 Sequoia sempervirens | reverse complement strand
ATGTCTCTTCCATGTTGACCCAAAATATTTTTCTTTTTTTTTTGCACTCTTTGTGTCATTCTTCTAGTTCTGTGTATTTGGGGGATGATGATAGCTTCAAGCTCTTTAAAAAACATAGCAGCAAAGAAAATACTAACCCCAAATCCATAGATCCCTTATGTGTTTGTTGTTTTCATTTTGGGGTCAACCACTCCCTTTTCTTCTCGGAAACATATGAATTGGCATAGGGATTTCCATGTTGGCTCTCATGTCTTCTTGTTTTCATTTTTCACTTGCTACTTTAAAGTAATTGCTCATAGTATGGTGTTTAGAAATTTCTTTTAAGTGGGGGCATACATTGGCATTATTATTTTGTATTTTTCCTTTTCATGGTTCTTAGTGCAGCCTTTTTACTTCATACAATGCATTTTTCACTCTGTGGAGGACATTGGGTGTAATGTCCTTTAGAAGCGTGATCTCTCTTAGAATATTACATTCCTCTTAGTGACTTGATGTGACACACTGCATCCCCTAAGTTGAAAATTTTCTATTCTTTGATTGGTCATCTCTTGGAGACATTGGGAACAATGTTCCCTAAGTTAAAGACCTCAGATGAATCCACAAGAATCCTTCAATATTCTTTTGCATTTTTCATTTTTCATTTCTTATATACAAATTAATATCGACTCTTGTGAGATGCCTATGGGAGCCATCCCATTTGTTTATGAGATCTAAGGAATACAAAGTTTTGCTTGTCCCATGAAGCTCAAAATCATTTTTGTGTGGCACCTTATTAAAGTCATATCAGAGGGGAGCAATTTGGTATAGTTGAGTGAGAAGCCCAATCTGGGGCATGAATTTCCCCATAGCCACTTGTGTGTTTGTTAGTGCATACCAATCATGAGTGTATGTTTCTCACCTTTTAGGACTTCTCACCTGAAAAATAGGCAGGAGTTCCATCGCCTCAGAGTGAGTATGCATTTTTCCAGACAAACAACCTAGATTTGATCCACATCAAGATGGACAAATGGTCAAAGATTGATCTGATTCTTTCTTTTCTTTTCTTTTCTCTTTTTCATCTTTGGCAGTGTATGATTGGCCTTGTCATTGTTCTTTATATCATTTTCATGTGTGTTCCTTTGTGCTTATGTTTGGGTTTCCATGGGATCTTGATCCTGAGGGCTTGATCACCCCTCTTGATTGATTGTTGTCTCATCTTACTAGCATTGGTTCATGGGAACCCCTCTTGGTGTGTGTTTGTCTACTTTAGTTTGACTTTGAAGTAGGTTCATCCTCTCACTAAAGTGGGGGTTAAATGTAGTGTCGAAAAAAGAATCCTTTGACATTTTTTTCACACTTGTTCGGGTCCTCCTTGTGGATTTTGGCTTAATGTTTCCTTGATTTAGTGTTGTAATGTGGATAACAGATTCAAATTAGGTCTTGGACTGTTGTGAACTAATGTAATTTAATGGTTCCTTACAAAAGTGTTGTAACACACTTTCACACTTTTCTAGGGTTTTATCAATTTTAACATAATTTTAATCATAATTAATCTTAATTTTTCCTTATTTGGAGTGTTGTAAAACACTTTCACACTCCTCTATGCTTTCCATTAATAATTGGGAATTTTTATGCTTTGATTGGCCCTATTTTGCATCCACACACCTCATTTATTGCATCTTTTCTAGGATAATCTTGACACCAATCAGTAACCAATCATAATTTAGGTGTTGTTGGCTTGTGTGGCCTAGATTTAGTGTATGGGACTCATTCGCCACCTTGGGAGAATGAGTCCCACCTAGGTCTTTTTGGCCCCAATGCAGGTTTCAAACATTTCTAAACACTTTTCATTTTTGGTCCCATACATTATGTGTGATGGGACTCATTTTCCACCTTGGGAGAAAGAGTCTTGTGTCTCCAAAATTCAAATTTAAATAAAATTTCTGGTGGGATTTTATTCTCCTAGATCTGATGTCGGCTTGCAGTGTTGTAATTTCAAGAATTCTTGCATAATTAAGTATAAATACAAGGTTCTTTCACACATATTCTCACGTAGCATTCAAGAGATTTCAAAAGAGAACTTGATCACTCACAAGAACATTCAAGGCATTACAAGGGTAGATTATCAAACATTTAAGAGCATTCTTCAATTTTTAGTCATCATGTCAAATATTTCTTGCATCATGTTGTTTTAGAGCTAACAATTTTGGTGTAGGGTTTGTGTTTTAAGCAAGAGTCCAAGTCTACATCCATTGGAGCCACTACTTACATGTTTGCAGCACCTTCTTACTAGGGTTTGGTGAGTTTCAACATCATCATTTGTTCATTCATCATTCTCTTTCCATATTTCACTCTATTTCAAGGTTTGATTACCAACAAGGGTTTTGACCAAGGAAAACCCCTATTCACTAATCCCACAACATTTTACCCTCTTCTTGTATGTGATTTGGAGAGCTAGGTTGTAGATTTTCCAAGAAGAAGAGTTGTAAAGAATTTTGCAAGTCCCTAAAAGTTGTCAATGTTGTCATCAAGGCTTAGAGAAGCTTAGAGAAGACCTATAGGTGGTATTTTGTAGTTTTGGATCCATAAACTAGTTAGGAAGAACAAAGAAGATCAAGATGCATAGAATCCACTTCAAAACTTCCAAAAAAGTAGAAGTGGACTAATTCACCACTATTGGTGAATGAGTCCCACTGTATAGGCCTGAACAATATTTTTTCGGATCTAGATACCCTTTTGGCTGAAACCTGCTTGAGTGCATTTTCTAGAAAATTGGACTAATTCACCCAACCTGGCGTATGAGTCCCAATAAAATTCAATATTAGATTTTTTAGTGATCCAAACCTCCATTCTACTATCTTCATTTTTTGGGTTTATGCAGGATCATGATGGCCAAAAAGTTGCAATATGATGGGTATTTGTAGGGTATGTGGCTGATGACTTTTTTGAACCCAAAATTGATGAAATGAAAAGGGTTTTTAAAGGAGATTCTCAGCTTTCCACCAATATAAATTATGCTTTACTTTGAATTTAATAAATAATTATTATTCATTTTCTATTTGAATTACAACTAAAGTGTTGATTGATAGGATGATTGAAAAACATCTATAGCTTTCAAATGGTATCACATATTTTGAATCCAAAACATGCATCACATTCTATGCTTCACATACTATAGGATTAAAAAAAGAAAAAATGAATTTCATGAAGTTTTGACCAAGTTAAGGTGGTCAAACATATGATTTTTTATATTTTTTAAAAGTTGTAATAAAAAAATCATAATTAATTATTTACTTGGAAAAATATTACAAAAAAATATGAATCACATCCGGACATGAGTCCTCTACTTATGTGCAAAATATTATAAAAAAATATTACCATTTTAATGTGGTTAGAGTGGTCAGACAAACACCTACTTCTTATTTTTTCACTGAAATTTAAGTACTACTGCATTGAAATTTCAAATTTTCACCAAATAGATTTAAAAAAAAACATAAACCTAGTAGTTTAGAAACTACATTCATTTTACTACAGATTCTATTCTTACATATTTTTGAAATAATATAGATAACTTATTCACATTTTTACATCAAGTTTCCTAACTCTGATTTTTCTGAATTTTTTGCCACTTAAGGGTCTATTTTTTCCATGATGATCCTGCACATACCCTTTCCACATGCACACTTTTAGTTTCACAATTTTTCATAACCCCTCATTAGTTATCATTCAATCCATAGAACCTTCCCTTTGCCATATTTCAATCTCCTTTGCATTGAAATCTCAAGGGTTTGTTCTTGAGTGAAAGGTTGAAAATTGGTCTTTGGTCTTTCTCCTTTTAGGTCCAAAACCCTAGAAGCAAAAGAAATCCCCCCCATTTTTCTTCATTTCACCTCTCAAAATATGAGAAAGAGAAAACCCGTAGGAAAAAACTCTCACCCAAGAGAGAAGAAGAAGGACCATGCAAACCCCCAATGTAGAGTCTCCTACATTATTGGTGAATGCTCGACACAAGAAGCTGAAAATGATCCAAGATCACGAAACAATATTCCTCCCCTTAGGAAGAAAGAAAACCAAGGTTATGTGCAAGATATCTTCCCATTCCTGAAACAAATATAAAGGAAGAATGATGAAAATGTATGATGTCTTTGAACTTTTCTCAAGTGTCCCCATGTTGATGCCGAAATATGTCAACATCACATCAGGTGTTCTAGGCCACACTACAAAAGATGACAATCTAGTACCTAGTGGAGATGGATGTAGAACAAAATCTGAAGAAAAAGATATCTTGTTTGAAGAAAAAGGTGTCTCCTCTAAATGGTGCTCAATAGTAACCACAACCATGTCAAACTATGAAGAATGATCGTGTGGGTAAAGAATAAGAGGGTCAAAAAGTTCCCCCTCAACATATGAAGAAGAAGAAGCAACTTCATGAAAGAGAAGATGTATGTGCACTCAATTATGTCCTCCAAGTCTACAAGATAGGAATCACAAAACAAACCTACAATGTGTGTCAATTGCTCATCCCATGTAGCTATTTCTGGAAGAGAATGAATGCCCTGTTGCACTGAATCAATAGAATCCATTGGTGTGGAAATACAAATATCATCTGAAAAAATAGGCGATGTAGGAGATGAAGTCTCAATACATGTCTCTTGAACCACAATTGAAATGATACCAAGATTCACTTGACCATACTAAATCTCCTCAAAATTGTTCACACTAGATTCCTGAGTGTGTACATCATTCGAAGGAACATTAGAGGAAAACTGTGAGAAGGTGTATACTCAAGAATTATGATCTACCTACCCAACTGCAACAATATCTCTACTATACAAATCCTAAATAATCACAAAATCTGGTGTGAACTCAACACTCTTTCCTTCCCCACATCTGTGATCTAATAGATAGAAATGATATTTTCTCACAATGAAGGAACACAAAGGACATCATTGAATGATCCTTCGTCTATGTCAATAGATACTTTCCCAGAAACACACTTATATGTGTTGTTATCCATCAAGATGTTTAGTAATGAACAATTTTCAAATGAAGAGAACACACTCTGTGATGAAGCCATGTGATGTGAAGCTCTAGAATAAAGGATCCATCTCCATGATTCAAAATTTATAATGGCAACAAGTGATTTCCCCTTTTTTTTCTCCGACTTTTGTTTAGAAGAAGATGATGAATCCTTTGACATAGTTGAAGGTAAATCGATTTTATTCTTTGTTAAAAGATTCTTCAACTCATCAATTTTTTTTAAATAACATTGATGTTCATAATTCCCATATTTATTGAAATATGCACGTGTGGGCTTCTCCTTCTTAAATGATTCCCCTTTTGAGGAAGAGGATTCAAATGCCTTATGTGGCTTGTTATTTTTCTTCTTTTATTTCTGATTAGGATGCCCTGATTGTTTCTGTACCTTAGGCTCACTAGCCATCAATGCTTGTGACATGGAAATCTTGATGAGACCCATTTGAATCAACTTCACTTCCTCTTGAATTAGAATATTTGAAATTGCATCAAATGTAGGCTCAACATATACGGTTCTGATAGAAATCCTATGGTGTGAAAGCTAGAAACAAACATTGAATACTCAGGACCAAGCTTCAATAACACATTGAGAATCAACTGTAAATCCTCCTTAATAATTTTGTAATCCTTTAGATGTGTTCTTAGTTGCTTAATCTTGGAGATATAGTCTTAGATGTGGTTAAAAACTTTTGGATAAAAATTCATCAAATAATTATCAATTTGATAACCCTAATATTATTAGTTTTACCATACAAGTTTTAAAAAGTCTCCCAAGGGTCCTTAGGTGTCTTGCATGATTCAAGATGAAATTGTAAATCAAAAGAGACTAGTGAACAAATGTAACCAAGAGTTTTCTCACGATTGATCTCCCACAAAGCTTTCACACCAGCATCAGTAGGTTCAAGAATATATTCTTTTACATATCCTGTGCAACCTTTCCCCCTTAGATAACTCCATACTGATTGTTTCCATGATGCATAATTATATGGAGTTAGGAGTTCAATGTTATGTTTCCCCATTGTACTAACACACAAAAAAAGAACTGAAAGCAATAAAAAAAACCACAAGATCACCCCCCTAAATTCACTCAATTGATGATCCGCCCTAGAAAAATATGATGGTGGCACTTTATAATTAGTACATTTACAATTCTAGAGTTGTTTCCAGAGTTTTAAGATGTCCAAAATTGGACCCAAATACTAAAAGTACAAATTAATCTTAGAATTAGAAGCTAAAAATGACACCAATGCGTATTCCTAAAAAAAAATCAACTTTCAAAAAAAGAATCACCATGATCTAAGGTCATATGTGAAAATTACAGCCCTTTGAAGTTCCAAAAACAAGAAAAATCCTTTAGATCTACTGACAAAAATGAATTTCTAGAAAATCTAGATCACTTGACCTAAAATAAATTACACCATTATGAGGCCTATGAAGTTCTAGCCCAAATCAAAAAAATTGTGCATGAAAAGGAGTCAAAATGATTGAGATATTAGCCTTTGAAATTCGCTTGTGAAAACCAAAATGCAAATGGGAGGGGGATAGAAATTTTCAAACCAATCGCTGGCGTCAGCAAAGCACTATGCTAAATTTGATGGTCATTTGGATTTCATGCGGGTGATAGAGCTTAAACTTGACAGTTGTTTGACCATCAAGAGTCTGCTTGACTTGTCAATGAAATATTCGGTCAGAATATTCTCCTGTAGCAAAATATTTCCTACGCTTCCGAGCTTAAATATGACGAGAAAATGGTCATCACTGGTCAACCTTGGTGGACTAGAATCTTGTTGGGATATTGGAAGATTTTGATCTTGTTATCAATTAAATTTACAGCCTAAATTTTTAATGATAATGCCACCAATTTAATAACACACCACCAGATTATTAAGATTTTTGCCAGATTTTTAATATTTGAGGTCGCCACTAATTTATTTGATATGCCCTACTAGATTTTATATTGGAATTGCTAGGTTTTTATGTGGTTGCAGCGACGTCCATTGTGGGTCCATGGAGGGTACAACACCCTCTATGGTACAATAGTACCCTTTGTAGTACTTTGTAGGATTTTTATTTTCTTCTTTTGATTTTTTGGTTTTTTTTTTCAATTTTTTTTTTTAATTTAAAAAAATATTTACAATTATTTTTTTGAATTTTTTAAAAAACTTTATAAATGTAAGTAATAAAATGAGAAATTTTGATAATATAAATTTTTTGAATAAACAAATATTTTTACTCAAGAAGATGAAGGTGAAGATTTTTTTTCACATATGGTACCGATTTTAGTCAAAGATTCTTCATGCTCTCCAAAATTGATCAATTTTTTTTGGGAGCCAAAATATAGAGTATTTTATATGGAAATTCATCTGTGAATCCTTTTGGACTCAATGCCGATGTCCATTTTTGTTGAATGTGCACTGAGCAAAAGCTCAATGCTGAATTTCTCCCAAATTTGAGAAGGAGCTTGTAGATCTAAATGCTATGATACCATGTAAGAGTTGTTGATGAACTCGAGCATCTAGGATCACATGCAAAACAAAGATAAACCTTCTACACGAGAGCAACAAGAGGATGGAATGTTGGAATATGGTGCAATAATAGAATAATGATATTATCACACTCTAAATGATACAATATGCATCAATACTCCTTTGAACTGATTGATTTGATATGAACTCATTTGAACTAGATAGGAGGGAGAGGTGAGTGCTGATTATATAGAAAAATATGGGCATATAATTCCAAGAGGGGTAATATCTCCCAAATAACCAAATTAGGTGGGAGTTATGCCTAGTTGGAAAATTTCAAATATGTGGCAGAACCTACTCAGAAGGAGACAAGATAGTGGTTTTGTGAGGTGGCATAAAAGGAAAAAAGAGGGTGTGAGACTCAACCACCCAAGTGTGGGTGAGAGTGACACATGTAATTGATGGATTACACCACGTGTCCTCACATAAACCATGTCTCATATAACCTAAGTATGCTTAATTATGTGTAGGAAAAATAAATATTTTAAAACCTACACCAACAAATTCTACTCTATAGATGTCTTTTAGTACTCTTGTAAAAAAGGTAATAACTTTGCACACTTGACAAGTTCTTTCCAATCCTACTCTTCAATGTGTCTTCAACCTATACCTGCAAATCACACATAAAGAGAGGGAAATTTTCTTTTTTAGTAGAAAGGGATTTTCCTTAATAAAACCTCATTTTGGTAATCAAACCTTGAAATCAAATGAAATATGGAGGAATGATGAATGAACAAAATGATATGTTGAAACTCACCAAACCCTAGGAATAAAGTGCTACAAACATGTATTAAATGGCTCCAAAGGATGTGTATCTTGAATCTTTCTTGAATGTTGTAGATCTTGAATTGAATGCTTGCTTGAATCATGAAACCCTACATCACAATTGTTAGCTTAAAAAAAAACATGATGCATGATGACTTTGACATGATTCTGAATACTTGAATAATGCTCCAAAATGCTTGATAATCACTCTTGAATGCTCTTGTGAACTCAAATTCTCTATATGGATGCTTATTCAACTTGCTAGGTGAAAAATGAGTGAAATAACCTTGTATTTATACTTTTTTATGCCAAATTTTCCAAAATTATAATACTACAAGACAACATCAGATCTAGGAGAATAAAATCTTGCCAATAATTTGAATTTAATTTAGGTCAAAGCTAAGCAGGACTCATATGCCATTCAAACACCAAAAGTGGCATATGAGTCCCATTAGGCTAAGCTTGGGACACATTTTTCAAGAAATACTTAGATTCATGTGAAATCCTAATTGGGGCCCCAAAACATAGGTGGGACTCATACTCCCAAGGTGGTGTATGAGTTCTAGATTACTAAATTTGGGACATAAAATCCAAAAACACTTGAATTATGATTAGATGTTGGTTTATTTCAGGATTAATCTTGGAAAGTTCCATTAATTAAGGCTTGTGGATGAAAAATAGGATGAAATAAGGCTCAAAGAAGTGCAATTAATAATGAAAACCCCAGATTAGTGTGAAAGTCTTAAGATACACTTTACAACACCTTAAATAAGGAACAACTAAGTCTATTTAGTTTATGAGGTCCCAAGAACTAATGTGAATGTGCTAAACACATTACAACACTAAATCAAGGAAACATTAAGCTCAATTTAATAGCGAAGGTGCAAAAAAGTGCAAAAATGTAGAGGGATAATTTTTCCATTACCACATTTAGCCTCAACTTTATTGAGAGGGGGAACTTACTTAAAACTAACACGAAAGTAGAAAAAATTGCATTAAGAGGGGTCCAAGTGTAGTAGTGTCCGTAAGATAGGATGACAACAATCAAGAGGGATGATCAAGCCCCCAGGATCAGGATCCTATGAAAAACCAACACAGGTAGGAAAAAAAACACATGAAACATGATATAAGGAGCATAAAAAAGGCACGAGGATACACTACAAAAGACAAATATAAACAAATTAAAAAGGGGTGGATCAAGAGTTGATCATTTGTATCACATGTTGTGGATCAAGTCTAGGTTGTTTGTCTAGAAAATGCATGGTCACTTTGAGGTAACAAAACTTCGGGCTGTCCACTGGGTGAGTATCCAAAAAGGTGAGACACATACACATGCAACCAGCATGTGCTCACACACACAAGCAAGTGGCTATTGGAAAGTCACACCTAAGTTTGGCTTCCTATTCAACCAAACCAAAGCTATACTTCTTGATAAGTTTGACAAGGCACCACACAAAAATGAACTTTTGGCTTCATGAGAAAAGTGAAGCTCCATATACTTGAAAATCATGAACAAACAAGACAACTATATAGGCAAGAAAAGTGTGTTATACAAGGTGGCCATATAACTAAAATTATAAATGCAAAGTAGTGAAAGGAACTTCCAAAGGATTTTTGCTTAGTTCATGTAAGGTATTAACATAGGGGACATTGTGCCTAAGTTTTCCAAGAGAGAATCAATTGAAGAATAGAATATTCAAAACTTAGGGGATGCAGTGTGTCACATCAAGCCACTAAGAGGAATATAATATTCTAAGAGAGATCATGCTCTTGAAGGACATCACACCTAATGTCAACCAAAAAGTGAAAGATGCATCAAATGAAGTAAGAATACTACACAATGATCCATGAAATGCAAAACAATAATGCCAATGTATGCCCCCACTTTAAAGAAATTGCTAAACACCATGTTGTGAGCAATTACTTTAAAGGGGAAAATGATAAGTGATAACAATAGAGAGGAAATGAGAGCTTATTCAGAAAGCCCTATGCCAAGTCATATGTTTCCAAATAAAGCTATGTCATGAAAAAAACAAAAGGGGTTGTCCCCAAAATGAAACTCCAAGCACATGAGGGATCCATGGATTGGGGATTAGTATGTTCTTGCTACAATTTTTTTAGAGAGCTCAGAGCTATCATCATTCCCTAAATGCTCATGAAACAAGAAGAATGACAAAAAGAGAGCGAAAAACAAAGAAAAACCTTTCGGCTCAACATAGAAGAGACATGAATGTCTCGACACCTTGTGTCATCCCCAAAAGGAAAACACAAGAGGGTATGTGCAGGATCATGATGGGCCAAAAGGGCAATATGATGGGTATGTAATGATGAAGTTCCTTTTACCCAAAATTGATGAAATGAAAAGGGTTTTTAAAGGAGACTCTCAACTTTCCACCAATATAAATTATGCTTTACTTTGAATTTAATAAGTAATTATTATTCATTTTCTATTCAAATTATGACTAAAGTCTGATTGATAGACCTGATTGAAAAACATCTATAGCTCAAACACATCACATTTTTTGAATCCTAAACATGTGTCACATTCTATTCTTCACATAAAATAGGATTAAAAAAGAAAATCAATTTCATGAAGTTTTGACCAAGTTGGTGGTCGTGACATACAAGTTTTTAGATTTTTAAAGTTGTAGTAAAAAATCATAATTAATTATTTACTTGGAAAAAAATTACAAAAATATGTATCACATTAGTACATGAGTCCCTACTTATATCTAAAAATCTTATTAAAAAAATATTATCATTTTATTGTATAGGGCGGGTCGACAAACACCTACTTTATTTTTTCCCTGGAATTTAAGTACTATCGCATTGAAATTTTAAATTTTCACCAAAATAGTTTTTTTAAAAGAAAACCTAGTAGTTTATAAACTACATTCAATTTTCTAAAATTCTATTCTTACATATTTTTGAAATAACGATAACCCATTCAAATTTTACTAAGTTTCCTAACCTAATTTTTCTGATTTTTTTACTCTATACCTATTTTTCCATGATGATCTTGCACATACCCCAAGACAAAGAAAAAGATAAAGAAAAGATTTTGGGTCAACAAGGAAGATACATAAATGTCTTGATGCTTTGTCATACCCAAAAGGAAAAACACAAGACAAAATGTTTACGACATAGAGAAGAATATAGGTACAAATAGAGGAACGTCACAAAAGAAGGGAGATACATCAAACGAAACATCACGGGGGATCACATTACACAAATGCAATCACACACATAACACATGAAAAATAAAACAAAATAAATAATAGTAAGGCACATGTGATTCAACCTATTAGTAGGTCATCCACATCCCAATTGTATTCATTCTATACAAAAGGTGGACAACTAGCCAAAGGGACAATAGCAAGTGCCGAACTAGGGTGTCACAAAGTTCAACATTCTTCCTAGGAGAATTATCATTTAAGCTCATAGAAGAGGAAAATAATGTATTCAAATTATTATGCACATCCTCATCGTCATCTAAATTAATCACAACAGGAGGTTGAATGATAATTTCCAAAGAAGGATTTGTCTCCTATTGTGGTTGTGGTATAGGATCCTTTTTGTTGCAGTGAGGGAGGACCTTTGTGCATTGCGTCAGTCAAGTTTGTTTTTTATTTTCTTTATTTGTTTCCCCATTTAGCCTTTGAACAAGAGCATGATGTCTACACCTATGTTTTCTAGAATTTCTATTTCCTTTAGTACAATTTCCAAGTTGCGTTTATGTAGGAGCAGGTTTATCAACTATAGGTTTGTTTTCTTCCCTAAGGGGAGGAACAAAAGGAACCATGAAGGGTTTTCAACTAATTTCTCTTTAGATTTGTAAACTTGTTTCATCTTAGGAGGCATGACATGATTGTTTTTATTATCTCTTTGTCTTTTATAGGAAATAAGTAAAGGATCTATCTTGGGTTGGTCTTGGTTGTTTGTAATTTCTTTAGGTTCAATCATAGTTTTTTCAAGGATTGTAGGCTCGGTCATAGGTTGAAGCATATTTGTATGGGATAGTTTCGCTATGAATTTCACCTTAAAATTTTGATAGGATTTGAAAAAGAAGTCCTCATGAGGTTTTTAATAGGTTCCATAGGCTCGGGCCAAAATAAATCTAATGAAAATTTCCCTCGAGAATACAAAGGATTAAAAGCCACTATGATGCACAGTGAAAATTTCATTGTCAAATGAAAACTTTAAGAATTTATACACAACAGACGGGATGAATTCCATGGAGCGTAGCCATGGGTAACCAAGCTTCACATGGAGTTGATCTAATGTCAAGATGATGAAGAATGAGACATCTAATTTTTAAACGTAAGGTGATCGATCCCATCGTAGGGAAAGCGAAACCATTATGTGTCTTTATCCATGCTTTCGGTTTATCATATGTTTCTTGAAAGAGTTCATACACAAGTAGGAATTCCTTGGTGATCAAATTCTCTCCACAGATGAGATCAATTAATATCCCATTAGTGGGCTTGTCATTGATTTAGATGACTATGTAAAGAGGACCATCAAGTGCATGTTTATGTATATCTTTTGAGGAGAAAGCAATGTGAAGATATTTTTTAGTTCAGACCTTATGATGTTGAGTTTCTACCAATGCAACCAAACCATTGATAGGATTTTTTTCTATAGGATCTTGTTTATTAGTATCCATGTTGTCATCATCCATGTCAACATTCATCACATCATTCTTCGTAGTTTCATTAGCTTTGAAAAATGAAATTTTATGATTCGACATGGGGTTGGTAAATATTTTCAAATTTTGGTTAGGATGTGCAATGGACTTATTTCCTTGATCATTAACACCTCCAATTGAAAGATGACCAAAATCAATGAGGTCTTGCACATGATGTTTAAGATGCTTGCAATGTTCTGTATCATGTCCATTTTGTTAGTGATAATGACAATAAGCATTCAATCTAAAGTTTGGGGGTAGAGGATTATTAGGATTGAGAGTTTTAATGGGAGGTAAGGTGATCATTTTCTATTCTAAAAGTTGTGACATTGTGTTAAGGAGGGTATCAGTTAAGGAAGTGAATTTCCTAGTCGAATCCCCAAATGCGAAAGGAATTGTCTTCCTTATAGTGGCCACTTGGGTATCGACATGTTGAGTTGTTTATTGAGTGGGATTAAGTTGAAGAAATCCATATTCTACTTTCTAAAAGATTGATAATTGTTTTGGTTTGTGGATTCAAACTTTTCAGGTCAGCTAGAGGTGGGTTTTGTTTCATGACTACTAACCAAAATTTGATAATCACGAATTGCAATACACAAGTGCACGAAGGAGGGGAACTTCATCATGGTAAGCTTGTCTTGTATCTTAGTTTGAAATTTATCAATGAACATCCTTTGAAGGTGAGGGTCAGGAATCTTTATATCACTTTGGGAATAAAGTGATTGGTAGTGTGAAATAAAGTCAGTAACATTTTCATCATCTTTTTTATTACATCTCAACAAATCAGCTAGGGTCATCTTAGGATTCATATGCACTTGGAAATGGTTTATAAATGCTTCAAAAATTTCATTGAATGCATGAATTGAGTTGTTCAGTAACAAAGCAAACCATTTTAAGGTGATATCCTTCAAAGATCTAGGGAAAAGCTTAGCCAAGAGATTATTCTCAAGAATAATGTCACTATATAGGGCAATATAAGTGGAAACATGGTTAGAAGGATCTCATTTCCACCCATATTTCTTGAATCTGGGTTCCTTTATACCTTGTGGCATTGGTGTTCTGAATATCTCTAAGGATAAGGGATTGCTTTTGACATAGTATGTAGGTTGGCCATTTTGATTTTAGTTTATAGTGGAAACCTATTTTTGTACGGATGAAACAGTTTACAAAAGTTGATTTATGAGAGGATCATTCTTTTCATTTTGAGATGGAGGTGAATAAGGTTGAGGTGTGTATGTGTTCGAGGGACAAGTGAATGGAATTATTATAGGAGCTAAAGTGGTAGGAGATATGACGTGTGATGCCACAAAGGTACTAGGGATGCTAATGAAAATACCCAAGGAAGGAATCACATTACTAGTAGGTTGAATTTTTGTGGTAACTTAGGGGTTAGTATAGGTAGGAATAGAGGAAATTGTTGTGGGAGGAGTAATTGGAATTCCTCCTTGGCTTGTTACATTGTTCGAAGGAAAAGCACAACTAGTGGTTGAGGTAAGATGTTTTCCAAACATCTAAACTATGTTACACATAAGGTCAACTTCGTCTTTAATTTCAATCATGCGATGTATGTTATCTATTGTAGGGATAGTCGTGGTTGAAATTTTTTCAGTACTTATTTGATTTTGTAGGTTTACTAAATCTTCATGAATTGGGATTATGTTTTCTTGTAGAATACTAGCAACCATTGTCTCAACACTTGTCACACTACTTGAAGGAAAATATGTGTTAAGGGTATGGTCTTGTGGCATAAAAAAATGTACTTCTTGTTGATGGGTGTTTTGGACACTTTCTCAGCACAGGCAGTGCACGGGTGCACTACCTCTCTTGAAAGGAAATCTCCAATGACAAGTTGCTGAAAATCTCCCCAAGGTCTCTCGGGTGTCAGGTCATGACTTGCATGGAACTCCTCAGTTGATTTTGATGTGATTTTTTGGTAATCATAGGGCGGACTTACGTAACTGGATACGAGGTAGATCTTTAAATTTGAAGCTTCTGAGATGGAGGTCAAATCTCACTTTGCTGTAGGTTCAGACAATGGTCCAGAACTTCAGTATTTCTTCAAGTTTGGCTTTATAATGTGCAATGAACCTTGGCACAAGCTATTTTCTAAAAAAAAGAAAAAAAAGAGAAGGGAAGAGAGAAGGTTCTTGGACCTGCAACTAACTATGAACAGTAATTATGGAGTTCCTGCAAAGGAAAACTTCCTTAAAACAAGATTTCACTTAACTAGAAATCTAACAGTCTCATGAAATTTGTGCTATCTTCTAAGGTCTGCAAATATTTCACCTTTCATTCACCATATGCATGAATGAACAAAGATAAAAGTGTGGAGCAGCTTTGAATTAAAGTCTAGACTAACTTTACACGGCCATCTACCAACAACAAACAACAAAAAGTATGGACCAAGAAGGCATCTACACAACAGGAATTTTCATAGCCAAGGAACAACATTTCTAAAATCCATCAAAATAAGAATACAGCTAACTAGAACAACAATGGAATCTAAGTAAAGTAACTAAAAATGGAGGTTGAACCATGAAACATGTGAAGAAATTTGAAAATACGCCAAGTCAATGTATTTTCATTAAAAATTTCTGCAGCATGTCTTTACAACAACTCAAATCCCCTTGCAAATGAGAGGAGACCCCCTATTTATAGTGCCCAAAAAGTTAGATGAATGGCCAAGATTAATTTTCATTGAATGGCCAGGATTCATTACAAAATAGGGTTTCACCCACCCCCAATATATTACAATTTAAAATTACATTCTTGTCCTTTTCCAATTTTGTCCTTTAGTGGCGACACTATAGCATCTTGTCTTTTGTTGATTGCTCTTTTGTTGTAGCTATTCCTTTGGGAGATCCTCATTGATTACAGGGTTGTCCTCCTGCTTCTTTGATGTTGTATACTCCATGAATTTTAGAATAACTGGTTTGAGCTTATCTACCTCAATGATCTTGTATCGCAACATCTGGTAGCTCCATTCTTTCACACTATCTTCAAGCCTTTTCTAGTCTTCATCATAATTTATGTCCTGATCTTTGAACAACTCTAATTAGTTGAAGGCATGGGCAAGAAAACTCATGAAATCCATTGTTATTTCACTGGACATCCCGTCTTCCATCTTCTTCTGAAAGTAAGGCTTTATCTTCTCGGGGTCCATCTGTATAGTGGGCATATCATATTCTATCATGAGCTTGAGATATCGGGTGCATTCTGCCCTAATTTCTTTGATCCATTCGATGTCTGGATCCACCTTACTCATTATTTGCTCCAACCTTTGCCTCCTATTATCGAAATCCTACCTCCACACGTCCATCAGCCAATGATCATCTTTCTTGAATGCAAGTTCCTTTTCCCATGTGACTTTTGGTAACTGGAGGATGGCCTCAACCTTTGGATAGGTGGAGTCATACATTGCAGGGAAGTCAGTGCAGAGTTTCTTTGTGCTCTCTAGAGATTGTTGTAAGCCCAAGAACTTGTTGGCTATTTAGGCTAATACCCATGTTCCCGACATACAGGACCTGTCAGAAGCAGCTCTCTATAGTCTTATCCAAATTCTTTCTTCTCTCCAACTTTTCAATTTTTTCTTTGGACAACAGTTGGGGTGGAGTCACGAATGTGGTAGGCAGGTCATCCACCGAGGAACGTTGTTGGATGTAATCCATGAAGGCAACTACTTGTGCTTTAAGCTCATCCTTTGAAACCTTGTCTTATTTTATCAAGTGCACCACTGTAGCCACTGACTCCTCAAGATGCCCCAATTTTTTCTCTCTAGTAGCAGTTCCTAAATCAATGGTGGAGATGTTGTATCTTATTCATTTGCCTGCCCACCACTGGCATGGTTATTTGCACTACTTGAGACCCAGAAGCATCCATTATTACCTTGGATCTGATCTTAGTCTTCTTCTCTTTTCTGGTTGTGATCTCCGTTTGGGCTAAGATAGCCTCCAGCCTAGCCCTTGGGTCCTTTGGTGTGGGAGTTTTCTTTTCAAGTAGTCTCTCTAGCCATTCAGGCATAGCTGACTTTTCCTTAGGTGATTCATGATCACCCTTGCCCTCCTCAACCAAGACCTCCATTTTCTTATTCCCATGGGCCCTTTTTCCCATTTTAGTAGCATCTCCTTCTTCTTCATCGGAGTCTTGAATGAACAAAAGGCACTTGATGGGAGGCTTGGTAGGTAATTGCTCCTGGGGACTTTCTTCTTTCTCTATTTCCTTCCTTTTCTTTTCTCCAGTTTGCTCAACCTCGTACACGTGCTCCTTGGGCTACTCAATTTTGAGGCCTTTTATAGTTTGAGCCTCACCCTCAGGCTTATCTTCTCTTGTCTTGTCTTCTTGTTGCTACCCTTCTTCTCTAAGAGGTGACCTTTTTGCCTCTTCTCCAACACCCCTCAGCTGTCAGGCCATCTCTTCTTCAAGATCGTCATCGAAGGTTTGCACGATGACCCTACAACCAACATTCCCTTCCTCATCTCTACTCTTTGAAGAGCCAGTTCCTTCCTCTTAGTAGGCCACCCTATCAATTGTCCAATGATCATATTCCAGGTGTTCATGGTATTCGTCGACTTCCTCCTCAAATGGCTTTGAGGCCTCTTGCTCCCATCTCTCCCAGTCCTTGGAAATTAACATGGTGGCCTCCATAGTCAGTGGTCCTGCCGGAGGCTGTGAAGGTTTAGTAGTAGCGAGGACCTATGCTAGGGCCACTTGAAGAGTGGGGTCCATAAGGATCTGGGAGAGCTCAGAAGGGAGATTCTGCATATGTTTTGAGAAGGCCTCAGGAAAGGTGGAGGTGGGTATTGGTGTCATCGTCGTAGCTAAAGGGAGCAATGTCGTAGGTGACATGGAAGCGGAGGGAGGAGTATTCATGGCGGAGGAGGAGTCAATCACTATTACATGCTCGACTGGAGGTGAAGAGGCAAGATGGACTACTGGTGGTGCCTCCTATTTGCTTGAGTCTTTTACAGGGTGAAGCCCCTGGATCTTTCCTTGTGTACACTTTGGGATCCAGAGATTGCTCCTTTTCTGTTTCCTTCCTCTTCTTAGACCTGGTGAGTGGAGGTTATTTGGATGTCCCACCCATTGAAGTAGTGGCAGTGGCCTCCTCCATAGCACTTGGCTCACTTTTGAGCCCTTCATATGTCAGGATCACCCCTTGCTATTTTAATCGGGCCACTTGTCCATCAACCCATCCCTTGGTATGGGCCAAGATTAGTTTGGTTATAATGTCGAGATCATCAACCTCCTGCTTGTCCTAGTAAATTGTTGCTAGTGGAAAGTCAGTGATTGCAATATACCTAGGATCCATGATAGTGCCTTCATCCTCTTTGACCTGATCTGGTATTTGAAATAATTGCACCCTCCTCGTGAAGTATGCGGCCATCCACATATAATGTCTTGTGCATACTTCCTTGTCATCTTGGAAATCCGCCCAAAAATATTCAACATGATGCAGATGGGTGAACCTCGGCCCTAATGCTTTCCTTATATGCCCATATGGGTCCATTCATAGGAAAGTAATGTGTAGATGAAAATGATAATCGTTCAATTCTTTCTATGAATTCCTAGCACATTGGGAAGTTTGTAATTTGTACATTCCTCTACGAAAATTTAAGGGGAAGGAGATCCCCACCAAGTGTTTGCTGCTAAAGACTGACTGTATGTGTTGGAGTTTCCAGGAAAGTTCCAATAGGATGATCCGGTCACTGGGGTATCAGGGCAGCTTATTTGGTCTTTCTGTGAAGCCCTGGGCGCCAATGTATGTGAACTTTGGATACTGAATAAAAAGGAAGGCATACTACTTCAAGAAGGCTGAGCACTGTGAGAGACCCTTCTCTTGAAATCCCCTACAATTATTCTGATGATATGACCGATGAAGGCGTTGTTAACCCTACAATACTCCTTGAAATTCTAGAACTGGAGCTGGGGGTACCTATCATAGACCTTCAATTTTTGACCCTGCTCCTCATCGGGTGCCACAAACAACCCATTGTACCGTCTCTGGTCTACCAAGGAGTAGACCAGATAGGAGGTCATGTAGAACTTGGAGCTTTTCTTCACATTCATGAACTGCTCATGGAAGTAGTCGCTTATTATACATCCCCAGTAGAACGAGCATTTTGTGGTGACGTAGTCATTCCCGTAGAGGATTTGTTCAATGAAGTACACCATCCATTCCTAAAAGAAGGTAGTAGTAGGGAGACCCATCACCTTGCTCAACATAGTGACTAAGTCATGGAAATCTTCATGGAAATCATTCCGAAAGAGTTCCTAAGGAACCTTCGCAGTGCTACCCTGTTTCTTTTTGAGCTAGTGTTGATTTATCAACTCCTTGCAGCCCGTCGGGTTGACATCCCATGCTGCTTTGCATTCCTCAATGGTAGGAATCTCCATCTCGACAAAAGTGGGAATGTGGAAGGTCTTTGTAATTCCCTCATCTGACATGTCAACAAGAATGTTACCATCTATGTCAATGATGGTCCTTGTATCGG
Organism: Sequoia sempervirens; assembly: GCA_007258455.2. Taxonomy (NCBI): domain Eukaryota; kingdom Viridiplantae; phylum Streptophyta; class Pinopsida; order Cupressales; family Cupressaceae; genus Sequoia; species Sequoia sempervirens. The sequence goes on along the minus strand of VDFB02106896.1, from coordinate 27,268 downwards.
GTTGATAGGCCTGCCAACACGCCATGACTAGCTCAGGGGCCATGAGGGATGGAGGGAAGCCTACATCTTTTGCAATTTTGCTTTTCCTGATCAGCCTTGCATTCTTGGTTGCCATGTTGACTCTGACCCTTTGCTTAAATTCATCAATATCGACGTGGCCGATATTGGTATCCATGATTTCTTTCCAGTTGGTGACAATCTTCAAGTGCAAGGGTTCAACCTAGAACTGGTACTTCATTTGGTCCTTGTCCTCTTTTCCATGAGGATTCTTTCCTAACTTCTTTCCTTTTTCCTTTTCCGTAGCTACCCTTGAGGGTCCTACACCTGATTCCATATATGCTGCAAAGAAAGGCATAGTTAGTGCAACCGGTCATGAAAGCTTTGATGTTAGTTAAAATCCCAAGGAAAAAATCAAATTTGAATAATTTATTATTCATAAAAATCATACTTTTACTTCTAGATGTCATTAGTCCTTCAATTGAGGGATTTCGGACAATCCAGGCCTGAAAGCCTGGATTTCCCCTACAAGAATGTTGTTTTGAAAGGGGAGACGGGGTAGAGCAATCTAGGAGATTTTTTCAGACTAAATTTGGATGGTTCAAAAGGTTCGTATCGAAGAGGGTTGAATTTCAGCACATGGGTCGAGATCAGATTTTAAATTTGAGGTAGTTTGAATCAATTTAAGACCATTCGGAGGTACAGGGCCGGGAGGCCATCCGGCATTGGCCATTTGAAATGGCTAGAAATAAAGGGAATTCTGGGGTCCAGGACCTGGGGGGTCCAAGGACAACTATGGTTTTGGAAGCGCACGGGCCTGGAGAGTTGGGAAGCTTCCCTGCTTTCATCGTTCAGAACGGCGATCACCGGACGGAAGTCCGAAGGGAGCGGCCTAGCGGACCGGACCCAGAAATGAGGTTGGGCATTAGATTTTCACATCGAGTTCTCATTCGGCGAACAGGAGGGCGGGGCCCAGAGGCTGAAAAGGAGTATGCAATTTTCCCTTTTGGAATGACGGAGATGGGATGAAGTCCCGGTGGATGAAGCCCAGCAAGGGTAAGGATGTTAAAGTTCGATGATTTGTGACCCTCGCAACAAAAGGTAGGTCGAGACTTGGGAGGCAGGATGTAGTCGCAAGTTTTCCATTTTAAACGGTGAAGACTCCACGGAAGCCCACGAATGGAAGTCCACGGACCGGGACCCAGGTTCATGATGGGTGGTCGGTTTGAGATCAACGCTAGACGACAAATTGCAAGGCGGGCTCCGGGGGTCGGGCAGATGAGGTTGTTTTTCCATTTGGGAATGGCGGGAGCTTGGCAAAATCCTGAATGCGAAAGTTTGGGAGTGCAGGCCCGAGAGACCAAAACGGAGGTTGATTTCAAAGTTTAAAATTTGAAATGCTTGATGGCGAACTGCTGACGGAAGTTCGAGGAGCTGGGCCCAAGAGAGGGTGCAGTTGTTTTGAAAAAGATGTTTGTTTTGATAATTCCTAATAGCGGTGGAAGGGTCTAGGCCTAGAGGGCTCGAATTCTCTAGATGAACAATGGCCACAGCAAATAAAGGTTCTAGATCGACTTTACGGGGCGCTTTGGACTTTTTTGAAGATTTTAGAACATGGGTTTTGTGTGTTTTACTAAGCGTTATCAATTAAATGTGTTTTTAACCCATGTTGTTCATTATTTTAGGCATTAAAATCATGAAAAAAATCTTGGGAAAGCAGACGACACACCTACCTTGGAAACCCGATGAGGCAAGGCGTGAAATCCGCTAAGGGTCAGAAAATGATGGCAACGGGTGAGAGGACGACAATCGATGAAGGCAGTGGACTCCTATGGAAAGCACTCTGATCTCACTAGAAAACCTGACAAATGAAAATGACAGGTTAGGCAAGATATTTATACCTAAAATAGCCATTAATGCCCTCATTTAATGCAGGTACAGCTGGCCGGTTGGTTGGTGGATTCAAATTTGTGAACGACAGCGGGAAGTCCGGGGTCCAAGGGTTGGAAAGACGTGAGGCAACTACCGTTTAAAACTCATTTTGAAAACTGATGACCAAAGGGAGATCGAGGCCCGGAGGGCAGAGGGAAATCGTAGGTTTTCTATTTTAAATGACAAAGTCTGGGCAGAGTTCCGGGAGTGGAAGTCTAGATGGTCAGGCCCAAAGAAGGTGAAGGCAGGTCGGAATGTTTTCCAACTTCACCGGATGAAAAATAGGGAGCCGTGCCCTGAGACCCGGGAAGGCAGAAACCTTCCGCCATTTGGAACGATAATCTCAACGGGGAAACCTGGCTAGGGAAACCCGGCAGGGCGGGCCCGACAGGCTTCAAGGCTGCTTGCAAAGGCAAACTGCCAAGGAGACTTCGCAAGGCACTAGGACTTGACAAAATTGAAGGGGCAAAGCACGGTCAACTCAAGATTAGACTTTAGAGGTATGTTGACCACCCAAGACACTAAAACGGGGGCACATAAAACAAGGTGGCAACAAAAATGACCCGACAAGATGAAAGAAAAAGAGGGTCCCCGTTTCAAACGAGGTGTGTGTGCTGAGGGCGCAACACTCCCTACTTGGAGATAGTATGATTCCTTTCCTAATTTGGAACCATTTTGGTAACCTTGCAATAATTACCCTTTAAATTATAGTTAATAGTCCCCTAAGACCAATTATTTTAGATTTCGAGGCTTATTTTAGCTAAAAACTTGACAAAATCACTTAAAACATAAAAAATTCCAAAAACCCACCCCAAAAATCTAGGGTGGGACTCATTCACCACCTTGGGGAAATGAGTCCCCCTAGGTGGGACCCATTGACCACCTTGGGTGAATGAGTCCCATTTGAGGCTTTTGTAGGGTATGAGCGAGAAAATAACCTTTTTAATTCAAATTTTTGGTTGATGTCATCCTTTCAGATCTAGATAACGCTAAATTAGGTGTTAATGCCTATATGAGCAAGCTTCTACATCATTTTTTTCATCTAAGCAAGCGTTTTCAAGAGCAATTTCAAGAGACAATTATTAAGAAGCTTCAAGAATTCTTTCACAAGAGCATTCAAGTTTCAAAAGAAAGAAAATTTGAAGTCTTGGAGCAACATTAAAGCTTTTTAATAGGTCTTCAAGCTCAATTTGATTCAAGATCTAGCATTGTCAAGGATTGATCATGGTTTTCTATGGTGAATCATGATGGGTTCTAGGTTGGGCAGATGCGACTAGCCATCAAGCCAAGCCTAAGGACTCATTTCCTAAGTGATTCCATCCTCCATTATTAGTCTACATTTATCCTAAGGAAGGTACAAGAATCATTAGGTCTCATTTGGGTGATTAGAGGTCTCTCAAAGTGAGTCATTCATCTTAATGTTTCCATTCATACACCATATTCTTACACATTAGAATAGGGTTATATTATGTTCTAGATTTCCTAGTCTTAGACACACTTAAGGTTAGGTTTTATGTTCATATTTACATTTCAGTTTAATTGTTTCTATCAAGGTTTAATTATGAAACTAGGGGTTTGAACGAGGCAAACCCTCCAAAAGAAAATCAAGTCTATATTCCATTTTATAAGTCTTTTCACAGATTTGGATCTAGAAATCAATTTGGGAGAAAAGGGCAGGTATTGAAGTATAGATCTGAACTTTGAATGCCTAAAAAAGTGGAATGAGACCGATTCACCAGAAGTGGTGAATGAGTCCCCCTATAGGTGTTTTCCAAGTTTTTTATAGATTTAGATATGTAAGAGTTGCTGATGAACTCGAGCACCCATGATCACCTGCAAAATAGAGATTAACCTTCTACATGAGAGTAGCACGAGGATAAAATGTTGGAATATAGTGCAATAACAGAATGATGATATTATCACACACAACATGATACAATATGCATCAACACTCCCTTGAACTAACTGAGCTGATATGAGCTCATTTGGACTAGATAGGAGGGAGAGGTGAGTGCTAAATAAATAGTTGAATATGGGCACATAATTCCAAGAGGGGAAATAACTCCCAAATAACAAAATTAGGTGGGAGTTAGGCCTACTTGGAAAATCCCAAACATGTTGCATAACCTATTCAGAAGGAGATAGGAGAGAGGTTTTGTGAGGTGGCATAAAAGGAAAAAAGAGGGTGTGAGACTCAACCACCCAAGTGTGGGTGAGAGTGACACATGTAATCGATGGTTTACACCATGTGTCCTCACATAAACCATGTATGCTATAGCCTAAGTATGCTTAATAATGTGTAGGAAAAATAAATATTAAAAAACCTACACTAACACCCCCCCTTAAGCATAACTTAGGTGGGTGAAAGGATGAAACAATGCAAAGATGGGTCTCGGCTACAAGGCTATGTTAGTTACCCATGTACAATGATGAAACTTGTCAAAAGATGAGAAAGAGAAAACCTATAGGACAAAACTCTCCCCCAAGAGAGAAGAAGAGAGACCATGCAATCCTGCAATGTAGAATCTCCTTCATTGTTGGTGAATGCTTGACACAAGAAGTTGAAGATGATCCAAGATTTCCGAACAATGTTCCTCCCCTTAGGAAGAAAGAAAACCAAGGATTTATGCAGGATATCTTCCCATTCATGAAAGGAATATGAAGGAATAATGATGAAAATATATGAAGTCTCTGAATTCTACTTAGGTGTCCCCATGTTGATGCTGAAAGCTATCACCATCAAATCAACTGTTCTAGTCCACACTACAAAAGATGACAATCTAGAACCTAGTGGAGATGGATGTAGAACAAAATCTGAAGAAAAAGATATCTCCTCTGAAGACAAAGGTGTCTTCTTGAAATGCTACTGAATAGTGGCCACAATCATGTCAAACTATGAAGAATGATCATGTGGGTAAAGAACAAGAGGGTCAAAAAGTTCCCCCTCAACATCTGAAGAATACAAAGAAACTTCATCAAAGATAAGATGTATGCACTCAATTGTGTCCTCCAAGTCTGCAAGATAGGACTAAAAAAAAAAACCTGTAATGTTTGTCAAGTACTCATCCCAAGTAGCTGTGTCTTAAAGACAATGAATGTCCTACTACACTTAATCAATAGAAGCCATGGATGTAGCAATACTAGTATCATCAGAAACGAGTGATGTAGGAGATGAAGTATCAACACATGTCTCTTGAACCTTAGTTGAAATAATACCAAGATTCACTTGACCATATTGAATCTCCTCAAAAGTGTCCACACTAGATTCCTGAGTGTGTACATTAGTCAAAGGAACATCAGAGGAAGAATGTGAGAATGTGTATACTTGAGATTGATGATCTTCCTCCCCAACTGCAACAATATCTTTGCCATGCAAATCCTTAATAATCACAGAATTTGGTGTGAACTCAACACTCTTTCCTTCCCCACAATGTGTGATCTTATAGATAGAAAGGATATTTTTTCACAATGAAGGAACACAAAGGAAATCATTGAATGATCCATCCTCTATGTCAATAGATCCTTTCCCACAAACACACATATATGTGTTGTTAGCCATCATGATGTTTGGTGATGAACAAGTTTCAAATGAAGAGAACATACTCTATGATGAAGCCATGTGATGTGAAGCTCCATAATCAAGTATCCATCTCCCTGACTCGGAATATGCAACTATAAAAAGTTCTTTGTTTCTTTGACTTTTGTTTAGAAGAAGATGATGAATCCTTTGACATAGTTGAAGGAAAATTGATTTTATACTTTGCTAAAAGATTCTTTAGCTCATCAGTTTGTTTTAAAATAACATTGATGTTCATCATGCCTAGATTTATTGTAATATGCACATGTGGGCTTCTCCTTTTTAGATAACTCCCCTTTTGAGGAATAGGATTCAAATTCTTTTTGTGGCTTGTTCTCTTTCTTCTTTTTTTTCTAATCAGGATGCCTTGATTCTTTTTGTACCTTAGGCTCACTACCCACCAATGCTTGTGACTTGGAAACCTTGATGAGATGCATTTGAATCAGCTTCGCTTCGTCTTAGATTAGAAGATTTGAAAATGCATAAAATGTAGGAACAACATATGTAGTTCCCATAGAAATTTTATTGGTGTGAAATCCAGAAAAAAACACAGAATACTCAGGACCAAGCTGAGATAACACATTAAAAAGCAATTGTAAATCACCCTTATCAATCTTGCAATCCTTTAGCTATTTTCTTAGTTGCTTAATCTTGGAGATATAGACTTGCATGTGGTCAAATTTTTTTGGATCAAGATTCATTAAATCATTATCAATCTCATAACCCCTAATCTTATTAGTTTTACCATACAAGTTTTCAAGAGTTTCCCAAGCCTCCTTAGGTGTCTTTCATGATTCAAGAAGAAATTGTAAATCAAAAGAGACTAGTGAACAAACATAACCAAGAGTTTTCTCACAATTTTGTGCCATATAAAAATGGACCTCTTTGCTTGACATGGGATTAATTCATGATAAAGTGGACTTAATGAGGCCTTAATCTAGTGTTTTGAGGAATTTTATGTGTCCACACTAGGTCTTGGACCCTTGTAAACTAAATAAAATGCATTTATTGATGTCTTGTGAAGGTGTTGTGAAGTGTTGTAAAACATTTCTACACTCTTCTAGACTCTTTTTATTAGAATTCACTTAAATATTCCTTTTTATTCATCATCAAGTCCTATTTGAAAGTGTTGTAAAGTCTTGTAACAAAATTTCATGCTTTTCTAGGTATTATCTCCTTCTTTATACCTTTCTTATGCTTTATTTGGCCCCTTTATGCCCTTATAAGGCTTAATTAAGTGTATTTTTGAATGTAATCCCAATAAATAACATTAAATGCAACTTAAATCCTGACACCCATTTTTAGGTCCTGGGTGGGTCCCATTCTCCATGGGTGACGAATGAGTCCCCCTTGGCCCCAAATTTAAAATATTTTAAATTTCCTTTCAGGTTTTTATTTAAAAACACTTCATGTCAGCCTATGATGAGGTATGAAAAGTTAAATAAGGCACAAATGTGTATAAATAAGTGTTTTTCTCCTCATTTTGCATCTTTGATTCATCTCTTAATCTCATGATTCATCAAGTCAAGCAAGTTAGGGCTTTCACATTGCAAGTCATTAATTTAGCTTCCTAAGACATTCAAGGGAAGATTCCACATGTTATGTTGTAGAGTTTCAAGATCAATCATCATGAAAAGGTAATATATTATATTATTGCATGATTTACTCCATTCTTTCATCATTTTGGTTTAATTACCTAAAAGGGGTTTGACCAACGCAAACCCCCATGCCCTAACATCCAAAATTTCTCTCTCTTGTCTTGTGTGTTTGCAGATTTAGGACTCTTGGAAGCTTATAAATCATTGAAGATCAAGTTGAATGGTTGCTAAAGTCCTCTCTTCATTCAACAAGTCAAAATATCAACAAAAAAACATTTTTCGGGCCCATAAATCAGAGTTTTAGAAGTAGGCACTTGTAGGAAGTCAAAGTGCAGATTGGAAGCTTCAAAATCCACTCTTGAATATTCAGAAATTAAAAAGTGGACTCATTCACCATGGGTGGTGAATGAGTCCCACTTCCAGGTCCTTTTTTATGTTTTCTATATTTTCTAACACCCTTTTGATAGAAATAAATTTTGGCTCAGTTTACCAAAATTGGGACTGGTTCACCCAGAATGGTAATGAGTCCCTCTAGGCCTGAAAAAAATCATCAAGGTTCCAGGTGCACAATTTTAGTCTAGTTCATTTTTGTTGCATTTTTCCATTCACTTGTAGGTGATTTTGCAATACAAAATGTGTTTTCAAACAATTCATATTTCTTAGGTTTTGCATGTTTAATCAATCAATTAGTTCATATAACTATATTTAGATCATCTTATTTAGTCATATGTACATCATACATAACATAATTTGAATTAATCCTTAGCATTTTTGGCCTAACTCTCTCCTTTTAGGTGAAAAACCCTAGAAGAGTAAGAGAAGTCCTAAGAGCCAAAAATCAATGGTTGATTTTGGTGAACCTTCTTTTTGAATGCTTTGTTGAATTATTTAGATTCCTTTCATCATCATAGATCTAGCTTGCATTAGGGTTTGCATGATACATTTGCATGCTAGGTGTAAAATTTTGCATTCATAAAAAGTGCATTTAGGTTACATTGTTGGCATCTAAATTCATTTCCACTTCTAAATTTTTGCATTTTTCGATTAGGTCTGCATCATAGCATTTAGAAACCATCAAAATCAGTCAAAAATTTCTGAAAATTCTAAAAAAATTCCATACTGGGACTCATTTGCCATCCTGGGGGAATGAATCCCTTCTGACCCCTAAAACAACATTTTACAAAGCTCAGAACTCTATTTTTTAGCTTCTGTTTGGTGCCTTAACCTATCTATATCAATTAGTTACATTTATGTAACATTCATTTCATCAAATATAGCTTAATTTAGCTAATTTCATACATGGTTCAAATTTCAAATTTGCATTCTCATATTGTTACATATCATAGTCAGTCAATTATGATCTGAAAATTGCATTTCATTTCATCCTTTTACATTGCATTTTGGGTTAGCATAATTTGTTCTTTCAAAATGTTAGTTTTAATCTTCTCTAAATTTGCAAAGAAAAATTTAATCAATAAGCATGATCATCAGTCATTCAATGCATTTCCTAGTTATGAGAGTCTCTTAGCACAAGAGAGTAAAAATGACAATGTTAACATTAACCTCACACCCTCTCCTATCTTTCTTATTTTTGTGGATGATGTGATAGAAGTGCATACAAACATAGATAACCATGATGATCATATTTTTCTTCTCCCAATACCTCTCCTTTCAGTGACAAAGGCATCTTGGTGAAATAAGATACAATCATTGAACATCATGTAGATCTTGTTTGTCCTTCTCCTCATCCCCTTTGGGAAGAGATTTTAGAACAAGGGCATGAAATCATAGACACCTTTTTAAATATCACCTTACCTAATTTCCATTGTGCAGATAACCTTAAGGAAGAAGAGATTATAAATGATGAGGATATGTTAGTCTACAACAACCATCTTTATGATCCTTCCCCTACCTCTCCTATTTTGGAAGATATTAGGGAACAAAGAAATGAAGTCATAAATGATCATGATAATCACATTTTTTCTTCTCCTAGTATCTCTCCTAGTTGTGACGAAGATAATTTTTTGTTAGAAAACATAACCAATGAGATTCATGAGAATCTTAGTTGTCCCCTTTCACCTATGAAAATTTTTATTGATAAAAACAATTCAATCATTGATCCTCCTCATACTTGTGATGAAGCTATTTTGCAAATTTCAACCTTAGATGAATATATTACAAGCTCACCTAGTATGGTAGACAATATGGAATGAGAGAATGTGACCTTAGAAACAACCAATAATAAAATACAATCTTCTCCTAATCTCCCCACTATCAATTATCAAACACATTCCACCATTAATACCTCCCTTAGTGGCAATCAAGTTATTTTGGATGAACCAAACCTTAATTGTCATGAACATGTGGTTTTTTGTTCTCCTAGGAACTCTCCTTCTAGGGAGGATATTATAACCCAAAACAAAGAAAACATGGCCTTCAAACACAATGAAAAATATCACTTATTACAGGATGTTAACATTATTCAACCTCAACTCATTCTTTACCCACCCTCGCATAAACTTCATCCTTCCAATAAACCTCAATACACCCTTTACCTACCCTTTCCTAAACTTCATCCTTCCAATAAACCTCAATACACCCTTTATCCACCCTCCCATAAACTTCATCCTTCCAATAAACCTCACTACACTCTTTACCCACCTAAAACCAATGTGTTGCAACAATCTAGTAATGATACTGTTGCTCATACATATAATACCCAAATTAATCTGCAACCACCACAACCAATCCCACCCTCCTTACCTTTACCCAATGCTCCTAGTGCTCCTCGCAATAGCCCACACACAAGGGAGTATGATCTTGTTGAACAATTAAAGAATACTCTTGCCAAAATTTCCCTTTCGGATTTTCTTCAAAGCTCACCAAATTATCACAACATTCTTCAAACCACCCTAAAACAAATCACAATTCCTCCTAGTACCACTCCGAATGAAGTGGTAGCTATCATCCACAAAAAGAATCTTGACATTACCTTCCATCAACATGAGATCCCTCCTTTGGAGTTACGTAAACAACATGATTCCTTTATGATAATTACTCGATTCAATCTCACAGGTATCAAACACACTCTCATAGATAATGGTCCTACCCTTAATGTGTGTAGTGTGTCACCTTGATTGATTAGATGTTGACATGTCACAAATAATACCTGATTCTGTCTCTATTCGAGGATTTGATAATACAACAAAGAAACCATTCGGTGTAATCACTTTTCCTATTACTATTGGGGTAGTTACTTTGCAAACTCCTATTCATGTCATGCCTTATGATCTTTCGTACAATCTTCTTTTAGGAAGACCATGAATTCATGAGATGAATGAAGCCTCTTCAACCCTTCATTGTATACTGAAATATTTCTATAACAATAACATTTATCAAATTGTAGTAGATCCCAAGCCTGAAAGTTGCTTACACCTTGAAAAGGGAACTACAAGTCCTCTAAAAACATTGATTCCAACATCCCTTATATATCCTCTTGAAATTGAACACAACAATGAGGAATAGGTGTCTAAATTATCTGGTGATGATTGGGGATCCTTAGAATTCACACCTTCATTTATGGGCGAATACATATTTACACAAAAGAAAGATTAGAAAAAAGAACAACCATCCATCATGTGAACACAAAATTCGGATAACCTTTTGAAAGCATCCACCTCAACCACTTTAGACAATGCCACAAACTCCACAATAACCCTTGACGAACATAATAACAAACAACCAGCCTATTCCAAAACCATGAAACAACTTTATGGAAAAAGATATGAACTCATTAAACAACAAGGATATAGTGGAAAAGGATGTGGTGCTCGAGAACAAGGTATCCACAACCCTATACAGCTTAACACACAAAAAATGACTCATGGTCTTGAATATTGCTGTGTGATCAAGATCGCCAAAACCATACTCAACATCCACAACTGCACACAACACACTCCTAAATCATCCTTAGCAACTAGTGGTCTTGAAAATCATCCTTTACCAAACATACAACACACACCTACAACTACACCATCACTTAATGGCAATGTCATCTCTCAAAATATTCATGATTTGAATTTGTTAGACTTTATACCTTCCTATAATGGGGAGAATAAAATCTTGCAATCTAGAGAAACTTGTGTAAGTATGACATCCAATACTAAGCAATATGTATCTATGAAACAAATCACACAACCACCTTCTCCTCTTGATCAACAAGGTATCTTGTCAAGAATTATCCATGATAACTTGATCACTTTCCTTCCTAGAAACTCAAAAGAAATGCTATGACAAGACTTCATTTTGCACCTATCATAGAGTTCATGGTCACTCCACTAATGAATGTAATGGATTGAGTCATAAAATACAACATTTTCAGGAGTTTGGTATGCTTCCCTATGTGGGGAAACCTAATTCCTTTAATTTCTCTTGAGTTTCACTCTAGCATACATTTCATCAATCGTTTCAACTCACCTTTTTCCTGCACTAAGTGGGGGCAAGGGGTTCGATAGCCTTTTCTTCGTATGTCACTCATCGTTGTCTCTTTTGACTAGTCATTAACCTTTCATGAACATATAAGAGAAAGCTTGGGATGTGGACAACATGTCTTAAGATTGAATTGCATATGACATACTTCCCCTTTTCATGATGTAGCTTATCGGAAACTTATGCCTTGACATAAGTCTTTCCAAGTAATCTTTCATATCTTCCTCTTTCTATTCTACTTTAAAACAATTTCTCGTAGTACGGGTGCTCGCAACCACTTTAAAGTGGGGGCATACATCACCACTCACATTTCATTATGTGATTTTCCTTTTCTTGCGATTCCCTCTCTTGGAAGCATTAGGTACGATGTGGCCTAGGATGAGATTGTTTGCACTTGTCCTCTCTTGGAGACATTGAGCATGATGTTCCCTAAGATGAGACCTTGCACAAAAAAATAAAAAATCCCTTTGAACAATCCTTACATTATTTTGCATTAACAATGTCTATAAGTATCAAAATCATTTTTCCTTCGTGGCACCTTGTTAAACTTATCAAGAGGTATAACTTTAATATGGTTGAGCGGGAAGCCGACCTAGTGGCATGACTTTTACCCATGGCCACCTTTGTGTTTGTGAGTGCATACCAACTAGCGTATGTATATTACCTTTCTTAGCATTCTCACCCTGCAAAAAGCTAGAAGTTTCATGGTGTATAGAATCGCCATCTCAAATATAGTTCTAACAAGTAGAATTCTTAGATAGAGCCCAACCCAACTATATCTGGAGAGAGGACTTGAGAGTAGGGAAAGACCCAGAGTGAGTATACAATTGGGCCTTCTCACCCCATAGACTACCTAAAGTTTTGTGGCCCCAAAGTGAGTATACATTTGGGCCTTCTCACCCCGTAGACTACCTAAAGTTTTGTGGCCCCAGAGTGAGTACATATTTTCCACCCCATCTTTCTTTCCACTTTCCTTTGCATGATTTTGTATCTTGGGGGCTTGACCTACATGTGGATCTCTCTTGAATGTCTACTTTAGTGTGAGTTTGAAGCAAGTTCATCGTCTCACTAAAGTGGGTGCTAAATGTGCCGTAGAAAAATGGAACTCTTTGATTGACATGGGATTAATTCATGATAAAGTGGACTTAATGAGGCCTTAATCTAGTGTTGTGAGGAATTTTATGCATCCACACTAGGTCTTGGACCCTTGTAGACTAAATAAAATGCATTTATTGATGTCTTGTGAAGGTGTTGTGAAGTGTTCTAAAACATTTATACACTCTTCTAGACTCTTTATTATAATTCATTTAAATATTCCTTTTTATTCATCATCAAGTCCTATTTTAAGGTGTTGTAAAGTGTCGTAACAAACTTTCATGCTTTTCTAGGCATAATCTCCTTCTTTACACCTTTCTTATGCTTTATTTGGCCCCTTTATGCCCTTATAAGGAATAATTAAGTGTATTTTTGAATGTAAACCTGAAAAATAACATTAAATACAACTTAAATCCCGACACTCGTTTTCAGGTCCTAGGTGGGATCCATTCACCATGGGTGGCGAATGAGTACCCCTTGGCTCCAAATTCAAAATATTTTAAATTTACTTTCGAGTTTTTATTCAAAAACACTTCATGTCGGCCTGTGATGAGGTATGCATAGTTAACTAAGGCACAAGTGTGTATAAATAAGTGTTTTTATCCTCATTTTGCATCTCTAATTCATCTCTTAATCTCATGATTCATTCACATCATTCATCAAGTCAAGCAAGTTAGGGATTTCACATTTCAAGTCATTAATTTAGCTTCCTAAGACATTCAAGGGCAGATTCTACATGTTATGCTACATAATTTCAAGATCAATCATCATGGAAAGGTAATATATTATACTATTGCATGCTTTAGTCCATTCTTTCATCATTTTGGTTTAATTACCTAAACGACGTTTGACCAACGCAAACCCCCATGCCCTAACATCAAACATTCCTCTCTCTTGTCTTGTGTGTTTGTAGATTTAGGACTCTTGGAAGCTTAGAAATCATTGAAGATCAAGTGGAATGGTTGCTAAAGTCCCCTCTTCATTTAGCAAAGTCAAAATATCAACAAAAACCCATTTTCAGGCATGTAAATCAGAGTTTTAGAAGGAGACACTTGTAGGAAGTCAAAGTGCAGATCAGAAGCTTCAGAATCCACTCTTGAATATTTAGAAATTAAAAAGTGGACTCATTCACCATGGGTGGAAAATGAGTCCCACTTCTAGGTCATTTTCAAGTTTTCTACATTTCTAACACCCTTTTGATAGAAACAAATTTTGACTCAGTTTACCAGAACTGGGATTGATTCACCCAGAATGGTGATAGAGTCCCTCCAGGCCTAAGAAACATCATCAATAGAATTTAAAAATAAATTTCCAATCTTCAATAAGGTTCCAGGTGCACACTTTTAGTGTGGTTGATTTATGTTGCATTTTTCTATTCACTTGTAGGTGATTTTGCAATACACAATGTGTTTTCAAACAAGTCATATTTCTTAGGTTTTGCATGTTTAATCAATCGATTATTTTATATAACTACATTTAGATCATCCCATTTAGTCATATATACATCATACATAACATAATTTGAATGAACCCTTAGCATTTTTGGCCTAACTCTCTTCTTTTAGGTGAAAAACCCTAAAAGAGTAAGAGAAGTCCTAAGAGCCAAAAATCAACGGTTCAGATTGATCTCCCACAAAGGTTTTGCACCAGCATCAGTAGGTTCAGGAATAGATTCTTTTACATATCCTTTTCAAGCTTTTACGCTTAGATAATTCCATACTAATTGTTTCCATGATGCATAATTATATCAAGTTAGGAGTTCAATGTTATGTTTTCCCATTGTAAGAACACAGTAAAGAAATGAAAGCAATCAATAAAAGCAACACAAGAACACCCCCCAAATTAACTCAATCAATGACCCCCCTTGAAAAATATGATGGTGGCACTTTATAATTCAGTATGAGTACAATTTCCACTCAAAAAACAAGTGAAGTGGTCTTGATTTCAATTTTTACAGATGCCCAATATAGGCCATAGAAACGGAAGTACAACTTTATTATAGAATGGGATCAATCAGATTATACCACTATTAACTACACAAAAAAATTATGCACTTTCAAGAAAAATTGCACCTAAAAATGTTACCGTAGGAGTAAGATATGAGCTCCTGAAGTTCCCAAAATGAGGATGAAGCAACAACACCTGTGAGAATCTACAAATTCTGGAAAATTCAGACACCAAAATAAAAAATCATCTACAACAATGTGAAGAGCACAAATTTTTTCCCCAAATAAAAAAAAATTCCTTGAAAAAAGGAGTCAAAATGAGCAAGTTATGTGAGTTTGAAAATCAGCTCCCAAATTGAAAATGCAAATGGAGAGGGGGTAGAAAAATTCTTAAATGGATGTTGATGTCATGCTGACATGGTGCTAACATCAGTAGATTAACTGATTAAATTTGATGGTCGACTAGCCATCACCAGTCATCTCGGGTCCTCGATCGAAAAAAAATTAGAATATGCTTGGAATCTATTCATGCTCCCGAAATCTACTCTGCTGCTGATTTCAACTTTTTTGTTGCCAAAATTTTGAATTTGAAATGCTGGTGAATGGAGGGCCCGTCAGGATTCCACCGGTGATTTAAATGTTGCTCCCGAATAATGAATAAGCATCATTGTTCTGAATAACCCTGCCGGAATATTCACAGGAGCCTGTCGGTTAGGGCCCGCCCTACAAGAGCGTCAAGAGTTGCAGGGTACGACCTTGCAAGTTGTATTTTTGTTTTTTTTCAATTTTTTTTGTTTTTGTTTTTCCACATCACACTTTTTCAAAAAAAAAAATTCAAATTTTTTTGCAAATCTATTTTTTTTCTCTTAAAGATTCTTTTCAATTTTTTTTTTCAAAAAACACTTTTCAAATATAAACAATTTTTTTGAAAACAATGATATTTATGAAAAACCTACAAAATATAATTTTGAAGAGTATACAATTTGCATTTTTTTTTTTTAAATCCATTTTTTTGAAAAATTTCACCTTAGAATGCGTGCAAGGGTTATTTAGAAATTTTGGGTCTTTTGGACTCAATGGTGTTGTCCGGTTTGGCTCAAAATGCTCCTAGAAAAGGCTTAAAGCTGAATTCTCCCAAATCGAGAAGGGGCTTGTAGATTTGAATGCACTAATACCATGTAAGAGTTGTTGATGAACTCAAGCACCTAGGATCACCTGCAAAACTAATATTAACCTTCTACACGACAAAAGAAAGAGGATGAAATGCTGGAATATCATTCAATAATAGAATGATGATATTATCACACACAAAATGATACAATATGCATCAACAATCCCTTGAACTGATGAAGCTGATATGAGCTCATCTAGACTAGACAGGAGGGAGAGGTGAGTGCTGAATATGGGCACATAATTACAAGAGGGATAATAACTCCTAAATATCCAAATTAGGTGGGAGCTATTCCTACTTGGAAAATGCCAAACATGTGGCATAACCTACTCAGAAGGAGACATGAGAGATGTTTTGTGTGGCATAAAATGAGAAAAGAGGATGTGAGACTCAACCACCCAAGTGTGGGCGAGAGCGAAACATGTAAGATTTATTATTCCATGTGTCCTCACATAAATCATGTCTCCTATAACCTAAGTATGCTTAATAATGTGTAGGAAAAATAAATATTTAAAAACCTACACTAACAAGATACCCTTTTCCCAAAAACTTGTTATTGTATAGAAACCCTAATCTAGGATTGATTCGCCCAAATTGGTGAATGAGTCCCAGTAGGTCAAAAATTTAGATTTTGCAATGTTACAAAATTTATTCAAGTCTGCTTTAGATTCCCAAATGGACACATTTTATCCTAGAGCTTTTTGTTTTGTTTTTCATGCATTTCTAGGTCATTTTGTAAGTCATTACATCATATTAGGGTTTAGTAGTACATCTTGCATTGCATTTTTCTTTCCAAATCTTAACTTGGTAGTGAACCCCTCATTAGTTTTTGATCAGCCCCTAGGGCAACACTATTGCAAGCTCCCTTTCTCATTTGCATTGAGATCTTTAGGGTTATCCTTGAATGAAATAATTGGAAAGGGGGTGTGCTCTATGTCCTAAGCCATATAAAAGCATCCAACCCCATTTTTAGTTGTTCCATTTTGGTGAACCAACATTTAGAACATCATAATTTTGATTTGGAGTGCATCATCATCCTATATATTGCTTACATTAACATTGTATTAGGATTTGCATTAGTTAATTGACATTCTAGGGTTTTCAATTTTTCCATTAGTAAAAGTTCATATAGCTTGCATTTTTGCATCTCATTTCAGTGAAAGTCATACAAAATATGCATTTTCACTTAGGATTCAAACAACACAACATAAAAGGCATAAAAATCAATTGATTTTTTTTTTTTTGTAAAAAAGCCTCACTCGTACTCATTCGCCACCTTGGGAAAATCAATCCCAGCGTAGATTTTGCACTACATTTTACAGAGTTAAATTCCCTATTTTTGAGCTTTTACATTTTCTATTTCAGTTTGCATACGTTATGTTACATTCAAATCATTAGAAGTAGCATAATTTGCATTCATTGCAATTGTGGATAGAATTAGATTCTTGCACTTTTCATTTTCAGCATTAGTTCATAGTTCAATTAGATTAGATTACATTTGGCATAAATTAAAAAACAAAACCAAAAACAAGATCAAACACCTAAACCAATTGGAGAATGTATAGTTATTTGACTATGTCAAATATCTTCTTCTAAGTTAGCCTAACCCTCAAGCCTTTTGGTAGTGATGAATTTGAAATGTTAGATGAAGCCCCTGAAGATTTCATCTCACAAAGTTCATCCACTAAGGATTTTTATGGCAAACAAAGAACAAGAGACGTTAACTTGATTCAACCTCAACTTATCCTTTACCCACCTTCACACAAATCTCAAACTCAAAGCAAACCTATTTACACTCTTGAACCACCTTAGAACATTTTTTTACAATAATCAAGTAATAATACCATTGGTCATACTTATAACACAAGAAACTATCCAAAACTAAAACAACCAACTTTGAAAACCTTACCTTTACCTAATCCCATCTTGCCTAGTGCTCCTTGTTTGCCTTTGCATAGTGGGGAGGATTATGATATTGTTGAACTTAAGAATACTCCTGCAAAGATATCCCTATGGGAACTAATTTAGAATTCACCTAATTATCACACCATTCTTCAAACAACCTTACAACAAGTTGTGATCCCTCATAGTACAAATGAAAATGATGTCATAACTGTAATACAATGAATGAATATAGTTAATGTAGACATTACCTTTCACCAAAATGAGCTCCCTCCCTTGGAGATGAGAAATAGACATGATGCCTTCATGATAATATCCAAATTCAATAAAAACATGAATAAAAATAACTCTTGTTGATAATGGCTCAACCCTTAATGTGGGCAGTGTGAAGCTTTTAGATAGACTGGGTGTGGACAAATAAAAAATTGAACTTGACTCCTTATTGATTCAATAATTTGACAATTTAGGAAAGAAACTGCTCGGTGTGATTACTTTACCTATCACAGTCGGAAATCCCACCTTACAAACTCCTATTCATGTTATGTCTCATGACCTTCCATAAAATCTTCTTTTAGGAATACCTTGGATTCATGAGATGCATGCAGTGCCTTCAAATCTTCATCATATCATGAAATATGTCTATAACAAGGTATGCCAAGTTGAAATTGACCCTGAGCCTAAAAGTTGCTTACAAGTTGAAAAAGAAATGAAAAGTCCTCTAAGCACATTAATTCCAACATCAAACATAGAACCTATAAAAGAAGAAAAACAAGAAATGGAAATGGTGTCAAAATTATTGGATGATGATTTGGGTTCTTTGGAATTCAAACCCTCATTTATGGGAAAGAACATAATCACAGAAAAAGAAGATGAAAAGCAAAAAAAACCAATGGTAATGTCAATCGATAATTCAGAAGAATAATCACAAGAATCTACCTCATCCACTTCAGAAGAAGACATAATTTATACAACTTTGATGAGATAGATTATCAAAAACCACCAAACCTGAAAGAAATGGAATGACTTTATGGGAGAGGTTATGAAATTATGAAGCAATTGGGTTAGAGTGGAAATGGATGTGGAAAGAAAGAACAAGGTATTCATGTTCCTATAGAACCTAATACACAAGAGACAAAAAGTGGTTTGGGATATTTCCCTTCTAAGATTATGCAAGCAATGTCAAAAATACCATCACTAAACATCAACACCATCATGTGTAATCCTAAAACAACTCTCACCTTGAAGCATCTAGAATTGATTGAATCAATACAACTTGTGAAGAACCATTAGAGTTTTGTAAAGATGATGAAGCCTTGAAAAAATGCTAGGAATTTATGACAAACCATTCACTCCTCTTAAAAAGATGCAGCTTAAATGTGCTATGATTATTACTAAGAAAAAAGATGGAGAACAAGAAAGTAGTGAAGTTGACATGAAGAAAGAAGAATACAATCCTGAATTTCTGAAACAAAATGTGCTTCCCTTAGGAGATACTGTGGGCATACAAATGGCTATTAATAATGAAGAAAAGGTGATTAAGATGAAAAAGTGCCTCAATGATGAAAAGCAAGAAGACCATGCAACTTTACTTCATGAATTTCCCAAAAGTTTTTTTTGGACTTATTCAGAAATGCCAGGAATTGACCCTAAGATTGTAACATACAATATAGTCCTTGCTAAAAATGCTAAGCCCATTAGACAAAAGATTCAGAAAATGTGCCCTAAGATAGCCTTATTAGTTAAGGCCAAGATTGAAAAGATCCTTTAAGTTTGTTTTATAAGACCTATAGATTATTCTGCTTGGATCTCAAACATTGTTATAGTCACAAAACCTGAAAATTGTATTAGGATGTGTATGAAATTTTGTGATTTGAATAAAGCATCTTTAAAAGATGACTTTCCCCTTCATAATATTGACATGATAGTAGACACAATTGCGGGAAATGCTTTTTGTCACTCATGGATGGATTTCCTGGGTACAATCAAGTCTTTATCAATCCTCAAGACCAATATAAAACAACATTTACAATAGCTTGGGGAACATTTTGTTTGGTAAAGATGCCTTTTGGATTGAAGAATGTGGGTGCAACATATCAATGAGCGATGACATTGATATTTCAAGATTACATACATAAGATTTTGGAAGACTATGTTTATATTCTAGCCAATTATTTAACAAGACAAGAAAATATGAATTTCCTTTAGAAAATATTTGAGAAAATGCGAAAAGACAACATGAGATTGAATCTGAAAAAGTGTCTTTGGTGTAGATAGTGGAAAACTTCTAGGGTTTATCATATCTCATAGAGGCATTGAGGTGGACACAAAGAAAATTGATGCTATAGTTAACATGCCAGCTCCTAGAAACATCTCTCAATTATGCACCTTACAAGGAAGAATTTAAGCTAACTGTTGTTTTGTGGTGTATTTAACAGATCAAACATTACCACTTACACATCTCCTCAAGAAGATGTGAATTTTTATTGGAATGATGATTGTAAATAGGCTTTTGAGAGTTTGAAAGAATATCTTGTCACTCCACCTATTTTACAACTCGCTATGCAAAAAAAAACCATTCATCCTATATACAATGGCATTAGCCCATGCTCTTGCAGCATTGTTTACTCAACAAGATGAAAATGGTAAAGAACATCATATTTATTACATTAGTTGAACCTTGATTGATTATGAGAAGAGATACACGATGATAGAGAAATAATGTTTGGCTCTTGTATTCGCTACTAGTAATTTGTGATAATACTTATTGAATGCTAAAATACACGTGATGATGGAATTTGACCCTTTAAGAAATATTTTCAGTAAAATAGACTTATCAAGATGCTTAGCTAAGTGGATGATTTTGTTAACAGAGTTTGACCTTAAATTTGTTTCACAAAAATAAATTAAGGGCCAAGCCTTGACCGACCAACTAGCTACTGCCCCTTCCCTTTAGCGTTACCTAGTAATGATTCTTTCCCCAATGATAATGTATTGATAATTGAAGCTAATACATGGGAATTAAATTTTGATAGATCTAAGTGTAGAACTGGATTCAGTGTAGGGGTTATAATAGTACTGCCCATGGGAGAACCTATTCCCTTGTTGTATCGGTTAAACTTCCTATGAACAAAAAACACTTCTGAGTATGAAGCATTGCTTGTTGGATTGCACACTAGTCACTTTAATTATGGGCACTAGAGACATTAATATATTTGGTGATTCACAATTATTCATTAAGCAAATAAATTGAACATATCAAGCAAAGCTTGAAAAATTATCAAAATACAAGGATCTTACAATGAGTTTTTTAGAGAAGTTTGAATCATTTACCATTGACAACATCCCTCGAAAAGATAATCGACATGCAGATGCAATGGAAAGTGCATCTTCCCTTACATCTCCTCAATATCCTTCAAAATACTTCACCTTTATTGTGCATACAGTTATGAAACCATCAATCAAAGATAAATCAGAAGAAGTATTAGTAACAACCATGGAAGACTTGAGTGAATGGTATGACATGATATTCAAATATTTGAAAGATGGTACTTTTCCCAAGCCAATAACTAAGAACAACTGAGCCCACCTGCGAAAACTCTCATCTAAGTATATAATTCTTGTTGATGTTTTGTATCGAAGATCATTTGATGGTCTCTTACTTAGATGCCTTAAAAGATATGAAAAACCCATGGCACTTGAAAATCTCATGGAGGCGCTTGTGGTGGTCACTTTGGAGGAAACACATTAGTTCAAAAACTTATCTGCATAGGATACTATTGGAGACATATGGAACAATATTGCTCTGCATATGTTAAAAAATGCCACAAATGTCAAGAACATAGCAATTTGATTCATGCTCTTGCCTCTTAATTTTGAGCTCAAGTTCCTATCTAGCCCTTTTCGGTTTGGGGTTTGGACATCATTGGAAATATATCACCACCATCCTCTGTTGGACATACTTTCATAATCACTGCAACAGATTGCTTCACGAAGTGGGTAGAAGAGATTCCCCTTCAATGAACAACTACTGATGTGATATGTTGTTTCATATTGGAACAAATTATTACTCACTTTGGACTTCCTACAACATTAGTTTATGATAATGGTCCACCATTTAAGAATAATGACGTGAATAATTTCTTGGAAACATTTAACATATACCATCACTTTTCAGCACCTTACTATCCACAATATAATGGTCAAGCAAAATCAACTAATAAAACCCTTGAACAAATCTTAAAGAAAACCATTAGCAAACATAATAAGGATTGGCACACATAGTTAAAAAGTGTGCTACAAGCCTATCTCATGAATGTTAGATTATTCACAAGGACTACACCTTGTAACCTCATCTATTGTACCAAGGAAATAGTGCCCTTGGAGTTAGAGATTCCTACATTAATAATCACTCTTCAAGGACTTATTGATGATAATAATTATAAAGAACAATGGCTGCATCAGCTTGAAATGCTTGATGAACAACATATCAATGCTCTTAAGCACCTTCAAGCTTACTCTAAGATAAGTTAATGTGGGTAGAATGATAATATCATCCCTTGTGTATTCAATAAAGGAAATTTCATGTTATGCACGAGAATCAACATAATGTCAATGTTGACCTGAATGATAAAGGAAAGTTCACCTCTAGGTTGTTAGGACCTTATATAATTAATGAAAGCTATAGGTTTGGTACATACACGTTAAGAGAATTGGATGGAACACCTCTTAAAGAACCTATAAATGTCGCATATCTACACTAGTACTATGTCTAAACAGTCGTGAATAGTGTGAATGATAAAGCAGTGGTGTTAGAGTTACTAGGCCATGTTCTATGTGCTCTCACATTTCTTCATTCTTGACAAACAATTATTTGTGAGTCTTGAATATTAAATTAATTATTTAAATTAACTTAAATTAGATGGTTACTTTAGGTTTCATGTTATTCAAGATAATCTTTTGTGTTATGTTAGATTAGATTCTTATATGCATTTAATGTTCTTTAATTAGATCATAGGTGCATTTAATTTAGCATAACATACTTAATCACAATGTTGCATCTAAGAGAAACTATAGTAAGTTTTAATTAGATCACATAAAACATGTTAAATCATGGAGACATTCATTAAATAGTCTTACAAAGATTATTTAATCAATCACATTGAAATTTAACATTTAACATTTAACATATAAACACAAGTAATAAAACATCAAATGATCATATATATATCAAATTTTTGTGTACATGTCATCAATATATACAACGCTACTGAGGTCTATGACTACTAGATCCATCTAGATCTGGTGCTCGCGTCTATCTCGAGGTGGTCTGTTAGGAGAGAATGGTATGTGATTGTGACCACAAGCTGTTGAGTACATTCAGAGCATACTATAAACCCTATACCTGTCCAAGGGCCTCCCAATGCTCCTCCATTAGATGATCTCTCTCTTTGCATGTAGTTTGGCTACCTAAGACTGAAGTCTCTCAACCTCTCTTGGGGATAGAGATGATTATCCATCCTAGGAGCCACAACTCTCAATCATGCTCCACAATAGGTGGGGCATATAGTTTGTATCAGTAGCCTCCTCGTAGAATGATGGGGGCACTATCTTAATAGCCACTTGACGATAGAGATCATGAAGGTATCTCACAACTCCTACAAGATAGAAATCATAAATATAATCAATACACATCATGATATATAGATGGACATTAAATTAAAACATAAAGCATAAACATAAAGAATACCAAATAAAATATCATCACCTAGCTCTCTAGCTAGCTGTGTGAAGATAGCCCCGTCATGTGTAGGGGGTGTGGAGGATGTGCTAGCCTCTCCATGATTGTAGGTTTTGGAGCTTGCTACAGTTTCTGATCGTGATCTAGTAAAATGAATGGGAGATGGCTCTCCCCATTCATGACCTACTGGATCCTCATCCACTACCTCATCACCCTTACTCATCAGCTAGTCCTCCTCCTTGTCCTCCTCCTCCACTACCAAGTGCTGTAATCCCAAACCTCACCAAGGCCTCCATCACAGGCTAGGCACACTGACACAGATTGATCACTGGCATGAGCCATTGGCTGGCTTGGCTGATGGCTGGCACTGTCTACAGGTCTTGACCACACATGATGCCATCAAGAGCGTAATGCCTATACCTATGTAACGCTGGCTTCACCTATCATAAACCTATCCATCTGTAATCTCCTCATATGATGAGTCTCATCTGGCCACTATTGAATAAGTTGGTAAGGTCTCCATATGATCTCTTCCTCATCTAGTCGGTCAAATCAAACTCTCCAAAAATGTAACTCACCATACTACCATAGATGCTGCAGTGGATAGCTAAATGCCCAAGGATACCCTAGGGATGATGTGCATGGAAATCCTGTCAATCTGGTGCAGGTGATATGCTCCAGGTACCACACCTACAATAGCATATAGTGTACCATACTATCAATCTACATAAATGAATATTGCCCAAGATCATAATATAGGTGTGCTAGGATGTTGTACCCCCAAGCGTACACAATCATGTGCCTTTCCATCCCTCGAATCACATGTACTAGTCCTCCCTCTAAGTGTACTCCCTAGCCATCAAGAAAGAGAAGTAGTGCTATAGTGAACATCATAATCCTTGCAACCAATGGGGCCCACAAATATAATAGCAAAACTAGATTGATCTGTGGCCTCACCATACAATCATGAACTGGACCTCCAAGGAAATACTGTATATCATATTTCATCTCCAGAAATGGCCACTCTGCTAGAAAATGTATCCTCTCACCTCAAATCAGAACTTGCAGTATGCGATGGACGTCCTCTAGTGTGATGGTCATCTCACCGGTGGGAAGATGAAATGTGCATGTGTCTACATTTCACTACTTTGTCAGTGCCATCAACATAACATTGTGGTACCTCATGGGGGGCATGAGATATGCCCAGTACAATCCTGTAGTCTATAAAATCTTTATTTCCTCTATTGAAAGTCTAGGGACTAGGTCTCAGAGACGATTGATCAGTCTGCCACCCTAACATTGATGCGAACAGGGTGAAATTTAACAAAAAAGTAAAAATATGTCATGTAAGCATTCTAAAATCTTAAATATATACATCAAAAATCAAACAAGTGTACTAATGTTGTTCTAGTGTACTTTCTTAAGGGTCCTAGACATTTTATACCCCTTTTGGGACACTTCACGAAGAAACATGACACTTTGTGAAAAAAAGGGACACTTTGTAAAAAAAAGGGGAAACTTTGTGAAAAAAAGGGATGCTTTGTGAAATTTTATTCCAAGGCCCTATATTAACCTAGAAATATGGAAAAATCATAAAATAAATGCGTAAGGACAAAGCTAAGGTAGAAAAATCAACTCACCTAGCAATAATGCTTTCCACAGGCTACTTGATCTCGTAGGACATCTAGTCTAGCAACCATGTAATCTCGTCGGCTTGGAATCTTCAATAACTCTTCACCAAAATCAAGATACAAGAAGATAAATGACAAAATAGTTAGAATTTATTTCACTTTTTACTCTTATATGTTAAAAAGTGTGTTTCATTCAAATTAACATAACGTGAGCTATAGAACTCCGTTTTTGACATCGTTTGTTGCATTGGAAACGTAATTCTGCTCTCATCCTCATCAAATGTCTATCATCATGTGGCATGGTACTTGGAAATACCCTATGATATGACCTACCTTATTTGATGTGGCTAGAATTATACCTTGATTCTACCTCTATAAAGCAAGTGGAATCAAGGGGGCATATATCTACCCTTGAAATTGATTTCTATGAGAAGTTAGATAAGAGGATTTTTGGAAAACTAATGAATTTGTGATGCAAGATGTGGTTCCTAACATTTTGGTTTTACATATAGCTATAATGGGGGCTTCATTCTCCCATATGATTATCCTTTCATGAAATAAAGTGTACTATTTAGAGTCCTTTAGCTTGCATATGCATGTAGAGTCATATGGGCACTAAAGTGGGGGCTAAATGTGGGAATGGAAATTATACTCCTATCTTGGAGATAGTACAATTCCTTGCCTAATTTGGACCTATTTTGGTACCTTTGCATTAATTACCCTCTAAATCATCATTAATTGGCCCCTAATACCTATTATTTTGGATCTCGAGGCTTATTTCAGCTAAAAACTTGATAAAATCATCTAAAACATAAAAAATTCAAAAAAACCACCCTAAAAATCCAGGGTGAATGAGTCCACCTAAGTGGGACCCATTAACCACCTTGGGCGAATGAGTCCCATTTGGGGATTTTTTAGGGTTTGAACGGGAAAACCACCTCTTTAATATAAATTTTTGGTTGATGTTGGCCTTTGAGATCTGGATAATGGTAAATTAGGTGTTAATTCCTATAAAATCAAGCTTCTAATTCATTTTTTTAATCTAAGCAAGCATTATCAAGAGAAATTTTAAGAGACGAGTATTAAGAAGCTTCAAGCATTCTTTCACAAGACCATTCAAGTTTCAAAAGCAAGCAAATTTGAAGTCTTGGAGCATCATTAAAGTGTTTTTATAGGTCTTCAAGCTCACTTTCATTCAATATCTATAATTTCCAAGGGTTGATCATGGTTGTCTATGGTGAATCATGATGGATTCTAGGTTGGGGAGATGCAACTAGCCGTCAAGCCAAGCCTAAGGGCTTGTTTCCTAAGTGATCACATCCTCTATTATCACTCTACATTCAGCCTAAGGAAGGTACAAGCATCATGAGGGGTCATTTAGGTGATTATAGGTCTCTCAAAGTGAGTCATTCATCTTCTTTTTTCCATTCATGCATCATATTATTACACATCAGAATAGGGTTGCATTATGTTTCAAATTTCCTAGTATTAGACACACTTAAGGATAGGGTTTATGTTAAAATTTACAATCAAGTTTAAATTTTGTTTCTATAGAGGTTTAATTACCAAACTAGGGGTTTGATTGAGGAAAAGCCCCCATAATCAAATCAAGTCTATATTTTATTTTTCATGTCTTTTCATACATTCAGATCCAGAAATCAATTTGGGAGAAAAGGGTAGGTGTTGAAGTACAAATATGAACTTTGAATTCCCAAAAAGGTAGAACGGGATTGATTCGCCTGAAGTGGCGAATGAGTCCCACTACAAGTTTTTTTTAGGATTTTTGTAGATTTAATTACCATTTTTCTAGAAACTTGTTCCATACAAAAGCCTTGATCTGGGACTAATTCGCCCAAATTGGTGAATGAGTCCCAGTAGGTCAAAAATTCAAATATTTTAGTGTTCCATAATTCATTCAAGTCTACTTTAGATTCCTAGGTGCGCACATTTTATCCTACATCTTGTTATTCTTTTTTTCATACATTTCTAGGTCATTTTATAAGTCATTACATCATATTAGGGTTTACTATTACATCTTGCATTGTATTTATCTTTCCAAGTCTCAACTTGGTGGTGAACCCCTCGTTAGTTTGTAATCAGCCCTTAGCACAACCCTATTGCAAGATCCATTTGTCCTTTGCATTGAGATCTCTAGGGTTATCCTTGAATGAAATAATTAGAAAGCGGGTGTGAT
>VDFB02106895.1:0-26996 GCA_007258455.2 Sequoia sempervirens | reverse complement strand
GCAAGAGCATACCTAGGCAATGTGGTAACCTTGAATCATTATGAAAAAGTCATTTTTCTAGTTGAGTTCAATTGTTTGTTTATTTTTTTGTTGTAGTTAGTAGTCTATGATGAAGAAAAATACCAAATTTTATTAGAACTTGAAGTTGACTTTTAAATTTTTGGGAATAACTTCTAAGTTGTTATTTTTGAGTGTGATGCTAAAATTTAAGAAAAATTTATTGATAAAAAATATAGTAAACTAGTTTGAGAGCATCTATTAGGTGGACAAATGTGCATAGTTGGGATTATTTTCATGCATGGCAAGTGATTTAAAGTTTGAAATAATAGAAGATATGGATTTATGAACCCTTGAGGACAAGTGTTGAACACCACATAGATCTTTATCCATTATTTAACCCTTTGCATTTGTAATTTTGATGATATTTTACATGTGTTATTTGGCTTTGTGCTATGTTGGGATGGAGATTGTGAGAATAGAACAAGGAGTAGTGAGTATGGATAATTTGGTGTCTATAGAAATAATAGAAAATTTTAGGCTAAGTTGGATGAAGTAGTCACAACCATATAAGATTGGATGGTGGCAATACTAGTGATATAAGATACTATAGAATATTTTTTTTGGTGGGGTTCAACATAGGAGTGTATTATGATGAGGTGCTAGAAACATTGCATTGATGGATGCATATCATGTATGGTGTAGGTGTCTGATGAGAGGGATAACACCTGCACACCTTACCAAAATATATCTAAAGATATGAGTTGATGCCCCTAAGGGAAAGTAAGGGATAATTTAATAGCAATGCAAGCGTGTGTGTTGGAGAGGAGTTATATGTAATATTCCAAGGTTGTATGGTATTGTTGGATGACCAAAAAAAATTGCAATACAAAAGAAGTACCATAGATTAGGAATGTGAGGATAAAAGTCTCAACTAAAGGACAAGGAAGAAAAATAACAAGATAAGGAGTTTTATTGAGGAACATGCAATAGTAAAGAATGTAATATAAAATTATTTGCAACCAATAAGGAGGCTAACATATGTGAGGGATAGAGAAGATTGTGATGAAATACTGAAAAATAAAAATACTATATAATATGATTAATAGAATTAAGTGTCAAATACTAGTACAAAAATTACTACATAGGGTGGATTGCTTGAGGTATACCTGAATATGTGGAAATAACGAGTTGATGAAACTTAGCAGGTTGGAATTCCTAGGTAGGGGTAGCTTGTATTGGAAAACAAGGCTCATTTTTATCGACTCCAAGTATGCGATGTAGGACATCCCTAAGTACTATGGTAATATTGCACCATTATAGAAAAGTGCTTTAGTTTAGTTATTTATTTCTCTATTAGTTTTGTAGATAGTAGTTTATGACATGAATAAAGTTATTATATTTCGTCATAACTTGAAATTGGCTTTAAAAGTTTTAGGATTAATTTGATTTGTTATTTTTTCAGTTTCATGTTAATGTTTAACAATAATTAGATGAGAAAAAGATAGTAAATCAAGGTACAATATTGTCTACCAAGTGGATAGTTGTGAACAATTAGGATTATTTTCATGTATGACAAGTTTTTTAGAGTTTGAATTAATAATGTAATTTTTGTAAGGACTTATTGAACCATTGAAAATGAGTATTGAGTACCATGAGGAAATTTATCCACCATTGAACTGCTTAAATTTATAATTTTGTTATTCATAGTTGATGGCATTTTACAAGCGGTATTGGAATTTGTTCCAACTTGTGACCAACACAAACCTTTAGAAAAAAATGTGGATATTATATATATATATATAGTTTTGGATCAAAGAAAGGTATGTGACGAGGTAATGAAAGAAGTTGAGAGCAATAACATAAGTAGAGTGAGACTATGATGTCTTAGATAAATATTGTGAGTAGAGAAAAATGAGTATGAATTGGAGTGCGACCCAAAGGGAAACATTAATACAACATAGTGGAGGTAATTAGACTAGTGTATAACTATAAGGATATATTTTAGTGAAATTTATGTTTGAATTGTCATAGTGAGTGTAATGAAATGATTATGACCTAGCATGTAATAGAGCCCATTATAAAGAAGTGATAATTTTTAATCATGGTGATAATCATGTAAGCTTAATTAAATAAGAATCCATTGTTATTTCTAAGATCTATGTCTTGTGTGTGTATTTTGATGTTAATATAGATGACTGCATAGTCCTTCATTGGACCCAAGTTTGACCATGACTATATCAAAATGATACCTAGTAAATAATTCCTTAGATATATAGAAACTAGGCATGATCCTTTTACAAAAACTAAAATCAAATTTAAAGAGGCAAATAAGCTATCACAACATTAACATGTGAATGGATGCCTCATCTATCAAAGAAAAAGATGCCTCTAATAGTTTCAAATTTTTATCAAAATAGGTAGGGTAAACCAAATAACCAATTGGAAACTCTTTTAAGTAACTAGCATTATCTCCAAACTATAATTTTTTATTTTCACGAAATATGGACTTAAGTGTACCACACTTAGGAGATAAAGTTATGAGAGAATTTATTACATCATAAAACCCATTATAAGTTAATTATATATGGTATGCAAATATTTTACTATAATATTGACCTCAAATGACAAACAATGAGGTATAAGAAGGACCAATCTATCATAAATTGATTTTAGTTTCTTTAAATCTAGATTAATACACTCTAGATTTAATACCTAGGAATAAAATACTCACATGGACCAACAAAAGGACAAATTTAAGAAAATTGGCAAAGAAATTGGATATATTTTTTATCTTTCCCAAATGGCTTGAGTATACTGATCCTATAAAATGTGAAATAGTCATAAGCTTGGGTTCAAATCAGTTTCCCTTTACTTTACAAGTCATGAAAGATCAACTAAACCCCACATATAGCTTCATCTTTAAAAATATGTAGATTTAAGATCAATCCTTCAAAGATCTTGTCAAACATTGGGGAAGTGAGCTTTAAAAAGTAAGAAGCACCAAGATGTATGCTCCAGTAAAAAACTCGTAGTCCTAAAATATCCATAAAGATTGGAACAATAATACAAATTATCAAGAATATTATATTGAAAAAAAAAAGAATTGAAATAGAACTAAACACTCTCAATGAATTAATCATAGTTAGAGGGATGAATTACGATCAATTTATGAATGAAATATATCTTATCTCAAAACTAATAGATTTACAAGAAAAATAAAATAAAATCTATAGGAAACAATCTTGAGAAATTTAGCTAACTAAAGGTAAAAAGAACATACACAAATTTTGCAACATAACTAGGGAAAGAAGAAGCTAAAAAAGTCACTTATATCAAATCTCATAGAGGAGAATCTTGCACCAATTCTAAGCTCATTAGGGTTGAATCAATCTTCTCTTTTAGTGAATTACTTGGAAGTGAGGAGGGATCAAACTTGTAGGAGGAAATCTAGACTTCTTATGGTTCATTCCCTTCATTATTGCAAGTGAAGATAGTCAAATCTTAATGAAACCTTTCACTAAGAAAGAGATCAATTTGGATTCCTTGTAAGTGAACTCAAACACTAGACATGGAAGAAATCAATCAATTTCCAACACAAATAAAAAAGAATGATAATTGGTCTTAATATTAAAAAATCATATGATGAAGTAATTGGAGGTTCCTCACAAAAATCCTAGAAAAAGTTGTCTTCTATGATAATTTGAGGGAATTGATCTTAGAATGAAGTAGGAGTTGAAGCCCAATTGATTTGTTTCTTACTGTTTAAATCATGCAACATTGACAATAGTAATTAAGGGCAATTTCAAGGTGATCATTCTATGTATATAAAAAAATTTATCTATTAATTGGCGACTAAATATCACTTTCAATGAAGTTTGTGTTATACTAGGCAGTTTAACATTTTTAATTATCACACATTGTTATCAATGGGTGGCCTAACCTTACCAATATATGGGATGGATAACACATTTAATCTTGATGTTCGTACAATCATTCCACCTTCTATGAGCATTCCTCGGTGGCACCATGTACTAATCAATTCCTATGTTGGAGTGATATTTCCCACACATTTGGTTTAGTTCAAAAGGTTTTGGCATCATTAGTTTTTGTCAAATGCTTCTAACTCTGTAGCTATATGATAATCATTTATTTCACTCTCTCTCTCTCTCCTTTCTAGGCTCTTTGTGGTACTAAAAAGTCAAACAAAGTTGTTCATTCACTTTGGTGACTATCCTTATAGATATCAATGAAGTTATATTTAGAAATACTTTCTTCTTCCAAGGTGGTGATATCTTGGCTGCCATTTTAGAAGTGCTTGGTATGGATCTCATGAAAGGATTTATTTGACACAATGTCAACATTGTCATCTCTTCCATGTTTGTGTAATATCTATACCTTCATTAGTGACAAGGAACTTATCAAGGCTATGGGACAATATTACATTTGGAATAATAGTATGATAGACATAGAAGCAATTGTTGACAACATTGCTCTTGTAAGTGTGAGATACCTTGGATTTGCTTTGATTGATATTATTCTTGACATTAAAACTATATTCATAATGTTGAATAAAGAAATTGTAAATATTTAAAGTTACCAAATATTTGGTGAGATTTTACAATCCATTGTATGTTTTGACAATCTGTGATATTTTGTTAATAACATACAATTAGGATGTTCCATCAAAACATAGTAGGCCAATATTAATACTAACTATTTCTAATATCTCAACTCGAAAGCATAATATCATACTACTAAACATAAATAGAGATATAACAACAAAATGCACAACTATCAAACATAATATCCTTGTGGAAATCAACAAAGCTAGATTTAAAAATGTTTTCTTCTTCCAAGATGGTGATATCCTGAGTGTCTTTATAGAAATGCTTGGTATGAATCTCACGAAAGGATTTATTTGACACAATGTCAACATGGACATCTCTTCCATGTTTGTCTTTAATATATATACTCCTATTAGTAACAAGGAACTTACCAAGCCCATGGGACAATATTACATTTGGAATAAGAACATAATAGGAATGGAAGCAATTGTTGAAAACATTTCTCTTGTGAGGGCGAGTTCTCTTCCTCTCAAAGACAAATGTCATGGATTTGATTCGATTGATATTTACTTGTGATATTAAGACTAGATTCATAGTGTTGGATACAAAAATTGTAAATATTTAAGATTCTCAAAAATTAGGTGAGTTTTTACAACCCATTAGATTTTTTGGCAGTTCGTGAACCTAAGAGAAAATCCTCAATCCATTTTGTCAATATCCTGCAATAGGACATTCTGTGAGAACATATTTCTTTGAGACATTTTGTCAAACAAATAAAGTGCCTTATCTTTCCTTCTAATTTTTGCATTTCATGCAATCATGACATTCTATCAAACAATCCAGAGCCATTCTGTCAAATAGTTCACGTGCCTTGTCTAAGCTTACACATTTTGCATACATGTCTATCAGGGCAGATCCGTTGCAGCGTTCATGTCCATACCCTGTTCCAAAGCTCCTATTTTCACATAGGCTGGGAGGATGTTAGCAAGGGTTGCAGAGTATGGCTTTACACAACCAATCGCATTTGGTTGGAAGTTTCTAAATATTTTCAACAGACATAGTTTGTGCATATCCTACAAGCATCGGCTGGGCTTAAATGTCACACACTAAGCTTTGACTGCTTAGTGTGTGGATGTGGGCCCGTATAACCTGTTTCGTTCCTTTGCCAAAATCAGTTTGCCTAAACAATTGCCGTGACAGTCAGCGATTAGCAATCAGGCTGTGGGCCCATTCCTCTCGTCTAACCTCCACTCTCGTTGGTTTCTGTTCAAGAAATAGTCACCGTTAGAGTTTGAATTCAAACACTTTTCCCGCTTGTTTGATCTTATAAACTGAGAGCGAATGGGAAAGGCCCTTACGTCTACCTCGTCGTTGAGATATTTTCACGGCCTTTCTTGCTTGATGCAAATGGTTTCTGCAGCGGACAGAAGACATGGTTGTCTTCACGATGCAACAAACAGGTTTCCATGTCGATCAGTTTTATTTGCCAGCGTATCCCCGCCTGTGCCAAAATGGGAGCTTTGGAACAGGGTATGGAAATCCATCAAAGCAGGATGGAAAGGCAATGATGTTCTAGTAGACATGCTTACAAAATGAGGAAGCCTAGACAAGGCACATGAACTGTTTGACCGGACGCCTCAAAGAAATCTGGTATCGTGGAAAGACAGCCTCTGTGAGGGTCGTGGTCTTCTATAGCATTTCTAGAACTTGTGTTAAGGACCTGGGCGCACTTGTTGGTACTCATACAAGCCTGAAAGAGGTCGACTAAGCTTACTGAGCAGGACGTGAGCCTAGAAATGGAGAGCGACTGGTTTTGAGGGTCTGTAATCATCTTCAGACAACAGTGACTGCCTTGCACAAGGTCGTTGGAGTCTTCCTTTCCTAGACGTGGGTCTGAAACAACTTTCTGGGTAGTACTTTGCTTGCTGTAGCCTCCCACGTGCTTATTCCAGGTCTGCATTTGTTTGTATCTGCATTACTACTGTTGTGGCTCAATCTTTGAAGCTCTATAAGCTGCTATTACTATTGTAACTGTGTTGAAAAGGAGGGTATGAAGTCTGAACTATTATATGGAATCTATGTTAGAAGAATTAAAAGAAACAGATACCAAGAAATAACAGTGTACAGCTTACAAAATCAGAAAATAAATAAATTGTAAACAATAAAGCTGTGATAAAAATCACAGAGGCAGAGGACTTAAAAACTTTATACTATTACTCAGAAAATATGCAGCCAATGTCTTCACACTTTATTGAGAGAAAAATGAAATATATACAGCAATAGCTACAGCTGAAAAAGACACTAAATGCAACAATGGGAAACTTTCCCAATCAAAAAAGTAAACACAAAAACGTTGGGAAACATTTCCAACCAGAAATAGAAACAAACAGATTTTACTTATTTAACAATGTATTGTAAGTTGCCAATGATTTCTGAGTTTAAGTTTGAATGTTAACTCTGCATTTTAGCACAGGAAAAACACTGTAACAGTCAGAAATATTTATTATCTGAGCATAGACATCATTGCCATATTCATATCTCTGTTAGTTCACTGTCATTGTGTTTCTGAGACAATTTCTGAGCATTAATATTCAAGGACTGCTCACTATAATTTCTCAGTATGAGTATGTAATGGTCTGAAAATACTTTCTTTCATATATTTCTCAGTTAAACATTAAAAGTGAAGTCAAGATTTTTCCTAGCAGATTGTTGTATGCATTTCCTTCCGAATCATTTCTTATTTATTTATGCAATTATGTTGAGTTTGATAAAATAGAATATCTACCAGACTGAAGAGTAATCGGAAAAATTCCATTCCATTTGGAAGGGAACTTTACATTTATGTTTGCTCATAGGTTAGTGGTCATTTAACTTTTGTGTTATTGTTGTTAGCTATAAAGATTAGGT
The DNA here is from genome assembly GCA_007258455.2 of Sequoia sempervirens. Lineage (NCBI taxonomy): Eukaryota > Viridiplantae > Streptophyta > Pinopsida > Cupressales > Cupressaceae > Sequoia > Sequoia sempervirens. The sequence continues at coordinate 19,524 of VDFB02106895.1, read as the reverse complement.
ATAATAAACCCTAGGTCTTGGAGTGATTTGTTGAAGCTTAGTACCACTAGTGTATCACACACACACAGATTGATTAAACCCTCCAAATTTATTAGATATTTCTATCTGTTGCCAATCATAGTGTGGTTCTTTTGCCAATGTTGTTGTTCTCGTTATTTTGATATTTCAACACTACAAATATAATGTAGTCTTCATGGCTTGTCTTAAGTTTTGCAGCATTCTGATATTTCTATTTATTTCCTTTGGGCAAGGGCCCCTATAGAAATCTCAATTAAATTATTCAAAAAAAAAATTTATAACCCCCTACTTTATTTGCAAAACCATGTTGTAATACCTGTGTGATGTTGTAGGACTTAGGCTCATAGATTAAAAAAAAGAAAAAGTAGTGAAATGTTAGTGATACTATAATGAATTTATACAAGTTTTCCCTCATAAAATTTTGGAAACAAATCTTATGTCCTTGTTCATGAAGATGCCTACTAGGATGGAATGATAACGTGGTGCTAGTGTATGAGGAATATTAGGCTTTAAGTTTAAGACTATTTTAAAGTCTAAAGCCAATCATATAATTAGAAATAATATATTTTTATTTTTATTTTGTGATTTTCTATTTTGTGTTATTTCTCATTTTCTATAAGATTTGAAGACTATCATTTCTATTTCAGAAATTCTATTAATTTGAGAAACAATCTCAAACTGATGTACTTCACATATCCAATGCAAAAGTTGTATGGTAGACCACTTTACCCCTTAAATTAAAATACCTTTTATATAAGTACAACTATACATCATTCCTTTCAAAATAAAATCACTCCAAAAAAAAATCTCCCCTGTAAAATTGAGACCCGCTACCTTAAAAAATCAGATAGAAATAGTCTATAACTAATTTCCCTTTCACAATCATAGATGCCTCTATCTGTAGCCTTTCGTATAATAATAGTGATAATTGAAGTGAAGGGCAAACCCTTTACACAGCCAATTAATCTAACTGGGAACAGATTGCATCAGTCACTCATCGACCCGTAAAGATTAACTGTATTAAAAACTTGGCGACGGATGACCGTGGAAAAAAAGAAAAGAAAAAAGTAAAAGGGCATTCAAGAGAATAAGATTGACGGGACAAAGGGGGTATGGGCCTCTATAAAAGTTTGCAGAACGGTAGTCAGCGCAATAAGGCGTAGGTATGGGCACCTTGGAAGAAGAATGGCGTGTAGTTGTGGACGTCAGTCAATGCATTCACTGAGTGTAAATGCCAAACCCCACGACCCTTGACTACGCCCTCACTGCTCGTGAAAAGGAGAGCTTATGAACAGGTTATGAACAGCCATCAACGCTTAAGAAGAGAGAAAGATCACGTAGGAGAGGGAAGGTGAAATGGAGGGGATTTTGAAGTCGTTTAAAGGCAGGGAAACAGAGGAGAATGCAGAAAATCACGTGGAACAGAGAGAGCAGAGAAACGAAGTAGCCAGTCTGAATCTCACAGTTCGTAGCCAACCTTTGGCTACTACCTTTCTTAGTGTAGCCAATATGTCCTAACAAAACCCCAGAGGTGTTGATTCTACATTCTCTGATATAATTAAAGGGGTTTTTGAAAGTTGGAAAACAGACATCTTGATCATTTCAAATGCGATTTATAAAATGAATCAGCCAATAAAGCCATAGCATTGAACATTTCAAGTTTACACTATGACTATTGATTTGTGCTGAATTTCCATATTGAGTTTCTGTATACAGAGGAATAAAAGAACTGCTTACATATAAATGGTCAATCTTCGGTACCCACAACCCAAACAGTGGGAGGTAATACAATAGTAGATCAAAACTAGATAACCCTAGGTGTTGAGTTAGACAATGAATCAGAACAAAACAATGGCGATAACACAACTTCATCCTCTGTTAAAACATAAACCCCATGCATAAATTATAAATACCATTCAAAATTATATGGTCTTGGTAGAAGCATTGTGTGTCCAGAAAGCATTCAATCTGACCATATCTAGTCTCATGCTTTGAAGATTAGTTTTGATTTCATCGCTAAGTTTTTAAATGAATGCAGTTCTTTTTAATCCCCTGTATAAAGAAAATTAACTATAAAGGGGAAACAGCTATAGATCGAAACCAGCAATATCCCCACAGCGTTGAATTACATAATGAATCATAAATAGTAAACCTCTGCTTATAAACTACTTCATCCTCTGTTAAAAACTTAAAACAGAACTTTTATACATAAAGCATACACATTCTTCTAAACTATACTGTTTTGGCAGAGGCATGGGTTCCAAGAAAGCATTGAATCTGAATACATTAAGTCTCCTGCTCTGAAGATTGAATATAATACCACAACATAATTATTTATATCGGGGCAATTTGTTTTAACATTTATCCCCACATATAGAGAAAACCAATAATGACGAAAAAAACAGCTATGGAATACCAGAAATGATCCGGAATTTTGATTTAAACAATGAACCTGAAACAAAAACCCATGGCTATAAAACCTATGCTCCACGGGGTTTGGATCGGGAGTAACCGACGCTGACGAAGTTTTCGTACGAGGGTACTTTTGGGTCATTTTTTAGGGGACGGTGACAAAAATAGGGAAATTTTTAAAATATAGAGAAATTTCAAATGTTCATAGCATAACATTGATAAAGCATTCATTCTAGACATTGTATAAGCTTAATACATATCATTAGACTTGAATTGAGATTTCACATGAGAATTGGCGAACAAATTAACAAAGTTCAAATGCTTTTCATTATAAATGTGCATACATATCATATAAAAGTCTGATAATTATAACCAAAATGCCCAAAGGCTCCAAGTCTCAACTATGAAATGACATGATAAACATAAAACTAAGAAAATATATCGCTGTCCAAGGTCCCTAATCAGCAAAAGGTAGGTCTAAATCAGCATTGCCCTCGCCATCAGAGCTCGAGTCTAAGTCAGTGTCAGTGTCCATGCCAATAGAAGGATCTGCCTCAACCAATGGAACCCCAACTAATCCCTCATGTGTATCCTCGTCCTCAATCTGCATAGCATCTTCGGGATTAACATCCCAACGTAAGGCTGGAGTCTGACGATACTCACTAGACTGGCGATCCTGTAGCCGCAAAGCACTGTGTACTGCCACCAACTTTTCCGATCGTTTAGAGGTAAGGCAGTTCCTCTTGACCGATTGGATAAAGCTATATGTGGACCAATTCCTCTCTGCAGCAGAGGAACTGGCAACCTGTGAAAGAAGGCGAACGGCAAGTAATCTCAACTCTGGTGCATCCTTCCCATGCCACGTCCACCATCCAATAGGGTCGGTTTGAGCCAATGTAGCTCTATCCGACCTCGCCTCTGGTTTGCTGAAGGTTGGACCACGAAGATTGACAAATGCAAGCCACTGTGTGCGAAGTATGGTAGATTCCTCTGAATTATACATTTTTGTAAGGGCCTTCATGAAGCCTTCTTTCACCTCTTCATCACGAGATGGAGCCACTCTCCCAGGCCTCGGTGCATACCATTTCGGATTGAGAGCATAGGCTGCCATATGAAGCGGGGTGTTCATGATGTCCCACCGTCGCGTCACAATGGGCCTAAGATGCTCCTCATAAAATGTCAAAGAAGGGTCCTTGCTATAAATTGCTTGCTTGACCTGTCCAAGCATACTATCAAAGGTCTCATAAATCTCTCCAAGGCTAGGAGAGTCAGTATCAGCAAATCTAATCACTTGCACAATAGGCTGGATGAAGGAGCATACATATCTGCAAGTGCAAACAAGTTACAAAAATTAAAATCAGCTAGCCTATAAATATTAAATAATACAATGAAAATCAGCAATAATAAAATTAAGAAATAAATTAATAATTCAAATAAATAATAAAATCAGCAATGCCAATTTTCTTACCTCATTGTGGACCACCAGTCATCATCAAGGATTTTTTGTTTCACCCTTTTTCCCTCCGCTGTGCTTGACTCATGCCATCTACCCCACTCTGCATTGACCATCATTAATTGTAGAGCCTCTTGGACCTCAAGCATCCTCTCCAATAAAATGAAGTAGCTGGCATATCTAGTCTCCACGGGCTTGAGGAATTCCTTCCTCGAAAATGTTCTAAACAAAGCAAGTGAAGTCTGATGGTTGCAAATGAACATTTGCACCTCTCTAGCCTCTGCAACCACTGCCTTCACCCAATCTATCTTCCCAATGTCCTTCAAAGTATTGTTCAATGCATGCACGCAACAAGGGGTCCAAAAAATGTGCTTATAAGCACTCTCCACCATCAATCCAGCTAATTTACACACACGGGCTGAATCAGTCACTACCTGGCAATGGCATATCATCAAGTTGATATGAGATTAGTATAGAATCTAAGAACTTAGAATATAGATATCAAAAAATTTAAATAACTAATAAGAAAATCAAAATAAAAAATAAGAAAGAAAGAAAAATAGAAAATCATACCTGCACAACATTAGAGGCTCCAACCTCCTCTATAGCATCTCTCAAAATATGAAATTGGAAGGTTGCATCCTTCCTTTTGCCTGAACAATCTACAGCTCTAAGAAAATAAGAGCCTGCTACACTAGTGACAATAAGATTGATGAGTGGCCGATGTTTGATATCGGTCCACCCATCCATGATTATGGAGCAGCCATCTGTCAACCATGTTTGTCTCATATCCTCCATCAAAACACTCACCTTGGAGTACTCTTTATCAAGAAGGGTGGTGCGTAGCTTAGTTTCTCCAGGTGGAACATATGAGGGACCAACAACTACAATATCTTTGCACATTTGTTTAAAATATGGTGAACGTGAGACATGAAATGGTATGGCATTAGCATAAAAAAACTTGGCAATAGAAGAATCAGCCCCATCTTTTGCTGTAACATTAAACATATCAGCAACATTCATACTCCTTTTTTTTCCTCTAGTAGAATCCTCCCCCACATGAGAATGAGAAGCTGAAGCAACATCCACTGATGGTGTAGACATTCTCGAACTAGGCTGCAAACTCTCAATTGAAACCCCTTTTGATAATGCCTCCCCCTCCATATGCAATCTAGTTGCCTCAATTTTTTCTTGTTGGGTTATTTTTCTACACCCTTTCACCCCTTGACCACCAATCCACAAAAGATGGCAATAAACTCTCGTATAGCTGCCCCTATATTGTTTTTGGCACAAATGGCACTCCCATACTCTACTACCCCCCGAATTTTTTTGCTTGTCTTTATCAACTCTTGTTGCAAATTGTAGTAGAGGTTTTTTGGGGTTAAATGGGCCTCTTGCCCATTTTTTGAGGATTTCAGATGGACATTCAAAGGGGTTTGAACTTGCTGACCCTACTCCACTCCTAGTCTCTGAAGACCCCCTAATGTTTGGAGTTGAACCACCTCTAGGTCTATTTCTAGTTCTTTGAGTTTGAGTTCTTTCCTCCATTTGGATTTCAATATCATGACTTTCACTATCACTGCTGTTACTCATGGTTGTTTTCAAAAAATTTATGAAGTTCTTGATTTCAAAGAGCTGCAAATTCAAAACAAAAAAAAAACACCCTAAATGCCCTTCCTATGTGTTGAAAAACTTAAAAAAATCTTGCAAAAATTAGAAACAAATAGCAAATACAAAACAAAGATGAGAAACATACCTCTAATATGTTGGCAATGATGCCCTAAGCTCCTCTTCAAGCTGCTCTTCTCTCTTTCACTCAGCTGCTCTTCTTTTGCTCTCCTTCACTTCACATGGCAAGAAATAAGAATGAATTGTTTTTCACATTTTAGGCCACATAAAAGGTGAAACTTAGGTTAAGTGGCATGGGGCGCCCCTTGTGGGACCCCCCATACCTTTATTTTAATTTAAAAAACTTTATTTTTTTAAAAATAAGCGCTTTACTTGCTGCTGGGCCGTAGGGTACGGCTAGCCATACCCGGTACGGACGAGGGACGGCTGGGCCGTGCTGGGTACTCCTAGCCGTACCCTAAGTCCCCTTTTTGGGCAAAAAGTCCCCGATTTCTGGCAAAACGTCCCCTAAAAGGTTCCGGTACTTGGTGGTCAAAAGGGGACTTCTAGGGTACGTTTCCTAGCCGTCCCCGCGTCCCCGCTGCACCCGACGGGAACAGGCAAAAGCATAGGGGACGCGTCCCCGTGGAATAAAACCCATCTCCTGTTAGAACATGATGCCCATACATAATTAAGAAAATCATGAATACTGTCCCAAGTTATATCATTTTGATAGAAGCTCGATTGTCAAGAAAGACTTTGATCAGAATACATCCAAGTATCCGGCTATGAACATTAATTTTCATGCCACCAACATTTAGAAATGTTGAACACCGTCATTTGGGCAAATATGATACTGTTATAGGCAACAAAGTAAAAATTAAGGATCTAAAAACTTCAATTCCCTGACTCACTGAAATCTGAGGACATTGCTAGCTGCATTAACTATAACGTACAGAAACATGATATTCCTCTTGTCAATTCAATTACCTCCCTTGTTTTGATCCACCGGCTGTGAAAGAACAGCTGTTGGAATTACATCATCCAAATCAACACTAGCCAAACTATGGCCCGCTGTGCTTATTGAAGTGCTGTTATCTTCAACAGCATAAGTAACTGAGTTGTTTATGTGGCTGCAATCAGTGGACGTTTGACTAAGGTCAGCTGTACTGTCATCAACCAGTTTATTCTCCATTGCAGTCTCTTGCAGCTGCAAAGCAAATTCTAAATTCAAAAGTACATATCCCATAGCTGGCCTATCAACACGTTGCTCAGCAAGGCATTTCTCAGCAGCCTCTGCATACTTCTTAAGGGACTCAGGATTAATTTTACCTTTCAGATGAGGATCTATGATTTTCTCCAGCATTCCCTTTCTGTGATAATGCAAAGCCCATTCAGCAATGCCTAGTTCTTCAAGTGAAGGGTTAGTGGCAGGTCGTGCACACAATACTTCAAACAACATAACGCCAAATGAATAAACATCTGATTTCACAGTGAGATGCTTCGTGCGATAGTATTCTGGGTCCAAATATCCAAAGCTGCCTTTGACTAGAGTGGTAACGTGGGTATGGTCAAGAGTTGGTCCAAATCTTGATAATCCAAAATCTGAAAGTTTTGCAACTAAGTTTTCATCAAGAAGTATGTTTGTAGACTTTACGTCCCGGTGTATAATTGTCTGAGCAGCCCCTGTGTGAAGATAATGAAGACCTCGAGCAGCTCCAATACAGATCTGTAGTCGCTGTTTCTAGGATATAGGAATCAAATTGCTTTTTCCATATATGTGTCCTCTAAGTGGTCCCTTGGCCATGTAATCATAAACCAAAATCATCTCACGATTTTCGTCACAATAACCAACAAGAGAAACCAAATGCCGTTGTGCCTGAGTTGAGAAAGCATTTTTATTTCTGTTCGAAATTCATTGATGCCTTGTTGTGCTAATGAGTTCCCTCGCTTAACTGCAACTTTGGTACTACCATCAACCTCACCTTCATAAACTTTGCCAAAACCTCCAACACCAAGAATTCGAGACTCATCAAAGTTTTTAGTAGCCTCCTGGATCTCAGCGAATGTGAAATGCCTGCACAAACTGGAAGGTGCAGATGAGACGAAGCTACCAGTACCTCACTTTCCAGATGCTGTGGAAACTTTGCTTCCAGAGGGCTTGTCACCACGGCACCGATGAATAAAACAAAATAGAGCAAGAATGAGACCCAACACAGCAACCCCTCCAGTCACAGCCCCAATCAGAGTAGTAGGATCGGGTTCTTGTCAGGAGTGATGTTAGTTGCCATGTCTTTAGCTTTTTCACCATTAACTTGTTGAAAACATTCAAAATTTCAGGCACTTATAGGTAGAAGTGCTTTAGTTTTTTGAACTAGTACATTTTAAAGACACACTTGACACTCCATCTACTGCAGTTGTAAAATCGAGAAATTCTTAACTTTGTTAAGAAATATCATGAACAATGTAAATTGTGCTAATTCATAATGTGCCAATTAAATAACTAATGTAGTTATGTCTAGTTGAGATCTATTTTAGATGTTATAAAAAATCATTGAGTGTCAATATATTATGTTTATTCCTTGCTGATTTGCAAGTTAATTTGTACAAAAACTAATATTTTGGGTTACTTTTGTGTCAAGAAGACTCTTGTAAATTAGTGATGGTCAAATGTTAAAAAATGCAATGATGTTTGTTAATGATGTACAAGTCCTTATTAATTATAAGGGTGTGGATTAGGATGCACTTAGGTAAACCATTCCACTATGGAATTGGGTTTGTAGAAGAACTGGCTGTGAATAATGAGGTCAAATGTGGACTATGGAAACCCTCCCTAATCTCATATGTTTCTAATAATACTTCATATACTTTAATAATCATAATTATGTTTGGGTTAAGTATGGGGAGAGCTTAGTAGCTAAGGATATTATTATTACTATTATTAACTATATATATAATTCCTTACTAGATGTATAGATACCAACTATCTTGTGTAATACCTAGGTACTGCTCATGCTTTAAGAAAATTTGTAACTATTGTGTTAGGCCTTTCAAAGCTTACATAATGGTGTATGGCCTTATTGAGCTATGGCCTGTTCTAGTGGAGATTGATGTCATAAATTAATAGAATCATGATGCTTGATCATATTAGTAGAACAATGTTGGAGCCATAATTGGGCTTCACATAATTGCCACATGGGGATTAGATCTTGAGTATTGCTACCCTCATTGTTAGTAAAATTATCACAATTGTGATATTTATTCTACTATATACTATCATCATACATGAATGTTTAAGTGGTTTCTTACTAGTATAATATAATAGTTCAAGATATCAATAAGTATTACACTTGTTATATCTAAGATCACCAAATTATGTTCTAATAGTCATTGTGTATGATATTAGAATTATGAAGTGATATGACCCAAGCTATGAGTAATTGAGTGTGTTTATACACTAATAATTGATTATGTTTGGTATGGAAAAAACACTTGATAGAAAAATATTATCATTCTATTATAATTGGCTAAGTTCATAGCATATGCTTAATGAATAGTCATGGTTTAACTTAGGTGAGATTAGAGATCTCATACAAGAGGAGAGAATGAACTCCCTCTAACAATGGTGTGCAAACTATGAAGCCTATGATTTCCCAAAGGTCATACATAGACAAAGTCATCACGAATGAACCCTCAAAGTTTAGGTATGGGCCTAGGGATGACCCTAACCATAGGAGCTTAACACTTTTGAGTGTAAGTATATAAGTGGCAATATTGAGTTGTCATCACCATGGTGAATGCAGAAGTTTTGAAATTAACACTTCTAATTTAGAGGGAAGATGGCTGGTTGGTTAAGTTGGTAGTTGTTGGAAATTAAAATTAAAATTAAATTGCAGTGATCTAGGGGCAGATTTTACACTTTCTTGACATTGGAATAAGAATTTATAACATACCTAAGTTATAAAAGTACAAGGTTCTTGCACTAAAATGTAAAAGAGTAGATATTTACCAAATCCTCAAGAGATATAGATTGTTAAGCACATAGATATACTGAGAGGGGGGGGGTGAATCAATATATGCCAAATTCAAATGGTTGAACATTAATTACCATTAATAACTTCTTCAAGTAGTCACAACTATCCTCAAATTCAAAACTTCATTAGTAGCATTTACTATTCTTTCTTTAATGATACAACAACTTAACACAAACACACATCCACACAAATGAACACTGAATTTATGTGGAAACCTAGAAGGGGAAAACTATGGTGAGAGTAAATGCTTGGATCTACTACCCAAATCTAGCCTCATAAGAATAAGGAATTTACAACATGAAGTAGGCACCAACCTATTGGAGACACCAATCCTGAATAACATTTGCAAGCACCAACCTACAGGAGGCACCAATCCCCTAATCCAAGATCTGAGCACCAACTTAGCACGTGAGACACCAATCTCAATAGAATATGAAAGATATGAAATGCAGACCTTCAAGGTTGAATACTCAACTTCTATATAATCTGATCAACATCAATGCTTCCTCACATAGTGCATATGATCTTCAATTAAAACTGCATAATGATTGAGATGATACTTACTCAACATCACCCACATTCTCACAGATCAACTATACATTTTGAATATACATTTTAGTTTGCTCTCTAAGAAAGAAACTAGATCATCTATATGTAAGACCCCGCCCCTTGTGGCCTTGTTGATCTTATTAGTCATCAATGGTTTATGTCCTATATTTTATGTTCTTTTGTGTTGGGAAATATACATTATTGATTATTTTTCCTATACATCAAATTGTTTATATTTTTTATTGTTAACTAACCAACTAGTGGTTGTTGTGATTTCGTGTGATAGCTAGATGAGGTCTATTCCCTATCTACATAAGTATGTAATGATTGAGAGGCTTCACTATTGGTAATATCATTATGTATATTAATGGATTTCATCATGTTAGGTGATTTATATTATGAGTGTAAGTGAATATAAAGGTAATGATTGATATTCATTATTTGGTTATAGTAGTATTCGTTATAGGTAAAATAGATGATTGATAAGTGTTAATATTTTGATATTAAATAACATGATAAATTATTGCTTGACTCTAAAAGGTAGTATTCAAGTAGGTAGAGTTAAATTATATGTAGATTTAATTCCCTAGTTGATTTTATTAGAAGGTTATTTTTTCATATACTAATTGTTTCAATTACTATTGGTTACATAATAAATTTAATAACACCTTTTTTTGGTTGAGTAAACAGGTTAAAATTGGCCAATATTGGTGAAGGGGTCACATAGGTATTTCCCATATATTATTCTTGTGAATTCCTAGTCTTGTCAAAGATATGTGTTTTAACCTTGTTTTGTAAGGAATGTGCATGTTTGAAAGGTTGTTTTATTAGACCTTTGAGTCACCTTTTTTTATTATGATTACTTATTGTATGTTTTGAGAAGTCTTTATGTGGTATTAAATGTATAAAATGTTTCCTAGGTGGCAGGTCTATGGGCTAGGGATCTTTCCATTCCATAAAACCCTTTAAATAAAGTCTAAAACCCACTCTAATTTCCCACTTATGAAAAGTGACGAAAATTGGAGTTGGTTGGGTGGTTAGGAAGTTAAGGGGAGTTTTTTTCCCTTTTCCCTTCTATATATTCCTTCTTTTTGAAAGGAGAAGGGGATCCCTCTTTTTGGCTTGGATTCTCTCTTTTGCTTTGGATTCTCTCCTTTGGATTTTCACTCTTGATTTTCCCTTGTTCTTGGAAGTCTTATCTTCCTCTCATTTGGGAAGGAGAATTCTTGGTGGAGATGGAAGATAGAATGGAAGAATAGGTCTTGGAGATGGAGAGGCTACCCCATTTGGACTTGCATTTGGTTTGGTAAGATCTATCCTTGTTGGGTCTATGTTGAGAATATGAATTGTTGTGTTGTTACTCTTCTTTTGTGTAAATCTATGTTAAATCCCTTGTATGAAGGTTGAATTATGGAGTTGGAACTTTCTTGTTTTGTAATTAGTTGTAACCATGCATATGCTTGTGAAGAATGGTGGGGAAATATGAATGGTGTAGGGTATGCAAGTGTTGAGTAATACGTGAATTGTGGTTATTATAAAAAAAATAGTTATGTATTGTTTAGGTGAAAAAAAATTGAGCATGACACTATATATATGCATTACAATGATAATTACATGCACAAGTTAGCCTATAACATAATTGCAACATCCACAAGTTGGCCACAAGAATAGGAAACCTTAAACCAAATGTGTGATAGGATTGGTCCAAAAGCCCACACATTACTCTAGGAGAAGGGAAATGCTATGTTTTACCCAACACACATTCCAATGGCCCCAATGCACAATCACACACTACTTTCTACTAACACACGTTGCAATCCTCTAGCACATCAAACCAGAACATCAACATATACAACCAACAAGCATAATGGACACTGTATCACTTCAAACTTTATGTCTATTGAAGCTAAACCTACGAAACTTTGCAATATGACACATAATATGTATTCTTACTTATCTTCTAAATTGCAAGCCATAACTCTCAACTATGACAGAATGTGGAACCCAACACTTTGACAATGCAACTGAATGCACATTTTGTTCCTAAGAAACAACCTCGAAAGCATATTGTAGATACCTCTGAACAACACCATATAAGATATTCAAACAAGAACAACACAAACTGGAGCATGGTGATAACATTAAGATAGTTTTCCAACATAGCTTGCCAATTCATAACTCAAATTCTTAGACAAAGCAATTACATTTAATTCTCATTGATTTGTTGACACCTTAGACATCATACCTCTATCACATCTTTGACATCAATGACAACATATGTTCAACAATCTCCCTTTTTGTCATTGATGGAAAACAACAAAATGCTACTAGCACATCGACACAAACAAAATCCCATGTAGCCCTCCAAGATTTTCCTTTGTCAAATTCCTCTTTAGGATGCTTTGCAAGGGTGCAAACCTCACAAAGACCCTTAGAGAATCTAATTATAGGAAACCTTGTGACCATATCTTGCTAACTTAGTTGCTTAAGATGGTGGTAGTTAAGGTGGCCAAACCACTCATGCCTTAATTTTCTAACTCCACTTGAATGAGTAAGCAATGTTGTAGGAGAAAAAATAGGTGCAAAGTGAGAGAATGTGTACAAGCTAGCTTGGTGATCTACCCTTCCCAAATCTGTCAAAGTGTTGCTATGTAACTCTCTATTCTCAACTAAGTCTAGAGAGAAATGAACTCTCATGCCCTTCTCTATGTGGGTAAGAGAAGGTATAGTTAGAACATTTGTGAATGTTCCACCTTCAATTTCAAGACTCTCTCCTTATAATTGATATTGGAGAGTCATCATCCAAAGTGATAACTTAGACATACTATATGGCTCTAAGAAAGAAAATTTGACTTGTGAGGAACCCATGTGGTGTGAGGCACCCGAGTCAATGATCCAAGATGGAGTTGTTGATGATGCAATAACAACTAAGGTGTTTCCCTTAGATTTCTCTTTTTACTTTGCCTTAAAATATTATTGGGTTGACGAGGATTCTTTGATAGATTCAAGGATCCCTATGTTGTTCTTTTCAAGAAGATGTGAGGTCGTCAATCTACTTCTTTATACATTTGTGTTCATCATGTCCAAGTTTCTTGCAATAGGAACGCTTAAGTTTTTCTTTCTTAGGTTTCCCTTGGTTTGAAGAGTTTTCAATGTTGTTGTAGGAGGACTCAAATTTTTTATATTTCTTGATATTCTTGTTCTTTTAAGTGTTTTGTTTCTTCTCTCTTTTTTTTGAAGCTTGTTGTTTTCAATTCTCAACAATGAGGGCTTGAGTTTTTGAATAATTTAATGTGTGCATATGTATTGACTTATTCTCTCCCTAGTCAAGTTGACAATAAAGTCATCTAGAGAAAGCATTTTCCATGTAACTCCAAGAGCCCGTTTGGTGGAGTAGAAGGTAGATACAAACACAAAATAATCGGGACCTAATTTGGGGAGTATAGAAAGAACTAATTGAACCTCCTTTTTCTCTATTCCACATTCTTTCAACTACAACCTTAGTGATTTGAATTTAATGAAGAAGTCCTCTAGGGTGTAAAACGAATTGAGGCTCAAACATATGAGATCTTTCTCCAACTCATGACTTCTCATTTCATCTATCTTCTTAAAGAGTTTTTATAATGCAAGTTAAATTTCATTGGGTGTTTTCAAGGTGTCTACATGAAAGAGGAGTTTGGGAGGCATAGTAAGACATAGGAATCCAAAGGATTGATCACAATTATTAAACGATTTTCCTTTATCTTCATTAGTAGTATGTTCTTTCTTAGTGCCCATTGTTACCCTATACAACCATTTGTTCTTTAGCACAAGTTGTACATAAATTTCTAATCATGATAATTAAAGGGTGTTAGAGGCATGCTAGATTGATTTGAATTGATGTTTAAAGTAGATTTTTGTTGCAAAAAAGAAATTATAAGTATGGAAATGAAATGCATAACAAAATGTGGAAGTACATAAGACACAACACAAAACATCGTCCTTGATTCAACATTGTAAAACACTCCCCCTCCTACCCCACAATTTTTGGCACTTTATAGTTTTAGTGCATACATGTTCCCAACGGGATAAACATAAAAAATGGCACTTTATAATTTTAGTGCATAGATGTTCCCAATGGGATAAACATGAAAAACGACACTTTATAATTTTAGTGCATAGATGTTCCCAATGGATCAAAAATAATTTAAGTCATTCTCTAATACAAAACATAGGATAATTAGGTGTATACTAGACTAAAGACATGTTTGAACTGTTTAATTTTTCGAAACAAATATATTATCAATTCCTTTAAACACATTAATTAGATTTTTCAAGAAAGGTTTGATTAATCGATTTTTCAAAAAAGGCCTAAAAAATTGTCATGAGATAATAAGTGTGGATTGGTGGCCTCAACACATGTTTGAATTGTTCAACTTTAACTTTTCAAAACCATAAAACGCTAATCTAAAACAAAATAAATAAAATTCAACACCCACCGATTCCTTCAAACGCTTTAATTAGATTTTTCAAAAAAGACTTAATAAATGGATTTTTGGAAAAAAACCTAAAAAATTACCATAAGATAATAAATGGATTTTTCAAAAAAGACCTAAAAAAACTGTCATGGGATAATAAATGTGAATTGACCTCAACACATATTTGAATTGTTCAAATTTAACTTTTGAGAACAATAAAAAATTAATGTAAAACAAAATAAATAAAATTCAACACCCATCTCTTTATGCATTGGAATTTATAACTAGCAATTGCACCTTGGTGTGCAATGGGTATGCTGAAGAGATCTCGAAGGTCAATTGGGAAATAATCTGGTTTATTTTTTGCATACATTTGTGTAGTACATGAGGTCAAAATGGGGCACCCATTAGAGGGTAAGGACATTAATTATTTAGGGGAGAGGACCCAGTAGTTGAGCACCCTAACTTCATGCTTCTAATTATCCTACATGGAAATTTCAAATCACTTCCAATTTTTTACAACAGCTCACTTGGCAAGTCCCCTGCTTATAGCTAAGGTTTGAGGGTCACATCATCAAATATGATGCCACATGAGCATGTTTTCTGTCAAGGTGTCCAAAAAGGCCAAAAAAAAGTGAGACCAATACTTGTGCATTCAAATCACCCAATAGTTGAGCACTGATGTGGCATCACATGATTGGTTGTTTTTTAGATCAAAGAAATACATTTTGTTTAATTATGGGTAGTCATCATCAACACTAACAACTTCAAAGTAACAACTATTGGTCCAATATTGATAAAAGTATTGGGCATTATATAAACAACTACTATCATAACTATTGAAACATGCTCAAGTATTGAGTCCTTTCTCCTACGTATTTATTATTTTCTAGGATATTTGGGATGTTTCGTAAGAAGTCGTTAGATAGAGAGGTTAAACTAAAAATGTAAAAAATTAGAAGTTATAGATCATTTTCTTATTTTGCATGTTATGACAAACCATTGATTACCCTCGTGTATTGCCTTTTAGAAAGATGTTCAAAGTCTTGGTTTTATGTTGTCAGTTCAAATCCTGTATTTGTGAAAGGTGATACAGACCAGAACATAACCAGAGGACAATCCCCACTAATAAACACCATCATAAGCTCTCGCTGCATTGCCATTCAAATTGGAGAGTTGTTTTCTGTAAACACAGAAAAATCAGATGAGAATATTCATGCATATAGTACTTCTAAGCAACAACAGACAAAACTTCCATACAATGGCACTTTCTATATAATTTTTTTTTCCTGCTGGTGAAGATCAAATTAAGCTACAAATTTTGTTTGATTATAAGAAAACTAAAACTGCTCCTATAAATGAAATGATACAGGTAATATCATTCTGCATTCTTGATACCTCTTTTTACAGTACGAAGTGAAAAGGAAAACATAAGGATAAAAGTACATAACCATACAGCCGCCCAAATCAAAAGCCTGATAGCTACAAAGAACATCAACACTTTCTACCACTTTTACCATATCTAGAACTGGAGAGCCCTGCTCTATTATCCAGTGTACTAGAGGAACCAATTTGGGACTTAAAATTTGTATGTGCCTTTGACTATATTACAGGTGTTCCTACGAGCATGTTCCCCTATGCGGTGGCATTTGAAATAGGGACATCTAGAGGACATGGAGATGGGTACTTGGCATTTCTCATGCGTCCCACCACCACCACCAATCCTCCTTGGGAGAAGGGGAAACATCTTGCATCTCCCAAGGAGACTTGGAGATGTGGAGACGTCTTCAAGTTTCCTTGAGAGATGTCTCCAAGTCTCCTTGGGAGACGCCCAGGCGTTTCTCAGGAGGCTGGGAGACGCCTAGCCGTCTCCCGTCGAGCCCCACAGCCATAGAGTGACACTTAACTCAAAAAAATTAAATAAATCTTTATTTTTATTTGTTTTATTGTTGCCCTAATTTGGCGTGGGCCCCACCCCTTCCTCTAAAACAACACAAAACCTCTTAATTTGATCATTTCAATCACATTTACAAAGACTAATTTTTTTTGCAGCCAGCTGAAGAAGAGGAAAAACAGTGAAGAAGTCTGATTGAAGGAGTGAAAAAAAATATTGCAAGTGTGATAGGAGTGAGAAGGAGCAAGAAGAAGAGGAGGAAGAGGATTCTACTTCATTTTGGAGAGATTTTTCAAGCACAAGGTAGGGTTTTTGAAGTTTTTTTCAAATTTCTTGTTGTTTTTGTTTTATTTTCTTAGTTTAAACTTCTTCTTTTTTTCTTATTCATCTCAAAGACTCAAAATCAGATTTGATGTTGAATCTTGAGGGCAAAATGATGAATGATTCATTCATCTTCATCATTTTGCCCTCAAGATTCAACATCAAATTTTATTATTTGTTAATTTAATATTTTATTTAAATTTTTAAATAATTTATAATATAAAATTAAAGTAGGCTGATTTTTAAATTATAAATTGTAAATTTTGTTTTCAAATTTGTTATTTCAATTTGTATTTCATTGTTTCAATTTGTTAAAGTAGGCTGATTTTATTTTAATTTTGTGAAATGCAGTGTCACTTTCACGATGAGCACCCAAGACATGAGTGGGGATGACATGGAAATCCATTCTCATAGTGAACATGATTCAGATTTTGAACCTGAGAATGAGGGGGATGACCATGGGGCTGATCCTGCAACCCAATCTAGTTCCATGGCGAGTGCACCAGCTAGTACAGGCTGCCCTTTAGAAATTTTGGCAGAGTTTGCTAGGGGTCATTTTGATCCGAAGTCTCCTCTAAAACAGTTTGCTACAAGAATACAAGGCACATCAAGTTTAGGTGGGGGAACAAGGAAGTGGAAGTGCAACATTTGTGAGATGGAATGGTTTGGTAGCATCACTCGAGTGAATGCACACTTTCTTTTTTGGACAGGAAAAGGTGTGGAGCCTTGTAAGTTTTTGAAGGAGGCTCAAAATATAAAATATAGAATGGAGTTTAACAAGCTTTGGGGCATTCCAGAGGACACAAATATTTCAATCCCTACTACTTTGACTGCTAGGGCAGCCCTTCAACAAACCCATCATGCATCAGTGCCACATACTTTTCAGACGGGAGGAATGATGTTTGGATCTTCATCCACTTCCACTTCTAGTGTCGCTAGGGGGACAGCCACAGGGAAACGCAAGTTGCAAACATCACAGAGTAACCCCATAGCTAATATGTTTAATGTGCAGCTGAGAGATGAGATAGATGAATCCATTGGCAAGTTCTTCTTTGCCAATGGCATTCCATTTCATGTTACACGGTCTCCTTATTATAGGGAGATGATGGCTATGGTGGCGAAGGAAGGAACATCATATGTGCCACCAGGTGAGACGAAAATGAGGACCTCGATCTTGGATAAGTGCTATTCCAAGATCAATATTTTGATGGAGAAGATGAAGGCATGTTGGGTGGCATCTGGGTGCAGTATAGTTATGGATGGCTGGACGGACATTAGCCATCGTCCACTCATCAACATCATGGTCACATGTGCAGAGGGCCCATACTTCCTTAGAGCAGTTGATTGTACAGGGCATTGCAAAGATGCTGATTTTTAGTTTCATGTCCTCAGGGAGGCTATTGAGGAGGTTGGGCCACAAAATGTGGTCCAAGTAGTCACAGATGTAGCCCATGTGTGTAGAGCAGCAGGGAAACTCATTGAGGCAGCCTATAGACATATTTGGTGGACCCCATGTTGTGTGCATGCCATGAACAATGCACTCAAGGACATGGGGAAGATTGATTGGATTAGAGGAGTGGTCACCGATGCGAGAGATGTGCAGATGTTTATCTGCAACCACCACACTTCCCATGCACTCTTTAGGACCTTCGCGAAGGAGTTCTTGAAACCGGTGGAGACTTGATATGCATCATATTTCATTCTCTTGGAGAGAATGATTGAGTTGCAAGAGGCATTGCAACTCATGGTTATGACTAATGAGTGGAATAGGTGGGCCGAGGCCAAGACAGCACAGGGGAGAAGGGTGAAGGAGATAGTGAAGAGTGATGTGTTTTGGACTGATGCGAAATACATTGTCTCCATCATTTCTCCAGTATTCCAGGTTATCAAATATGGGGATGGGGATGCACCTAACCTTGGAGAGGTGTATGAGTGCATCGACTCTATGCTTGACCAGATGAGGGTTACTGTGCGAGTGAAGGACCCCTCTCTAGCATTCTACAATGAGCACATGCAGCCAATCATTCAGCGTAGATGGGACAAGTTGAACACTCCTTTGCATATGGCTGCCTTTGCCTTGAATCCTAAGTGGTACAAGGCTAGACCGGGTAGAGTGACACCGATTCAGGATGATGAGGTGAAGGCGGGTTTCTTTAGGTGCATACAGAAGATGTATGATTCTAGAGATGTCGGCACAATTCGCACTGAGTGGACCAAATTCGCCACTCTTAGAGGCTATTCAGATGCAGCAAAGATGGATATAGAATCTATGGCACAGGAGGACCCACTTTTGTGGTGGAATTGTCATGGTCCAAAATCTTTGACCACCACTCTAGCTATCTGTCTGCTATCCCAGGTTTCTAGTTCTTCAGTTGCTGAGAGGAACTGGTCTACATATAGCTTCATCTACTCTCTTAAGAGGAACAAACTTACCTCTAAGAGAGCAGAGAAGCTTGTGGCTGTACACAATGCTTTGCGTCTCATGGACCGCAAGACAGTTGGGTACAAGGAGAGTCTAGTGGCACGATGGGATGTGGAGCTAGAGGAGCCTTCACAGATTGATGAGGATGATCCTACCACTTCAGATGCAGGGCTGGTTGGTGTGAGCTTGAGGGATCTTGACCTTGTGGAGTCCAACAGTTCCAGTGATGAGGAGTTTGCCGATGATTAGAGGCCTCCATTCACTACATTTTGAGTTTTGACATTTTGCTATTAGTATCTGTATTTACTATTTAGTTTACTGTTTTACTATTTGCCATTTGGCATTTGCTACTCATT
>VDFB02106894.1:0-24493 GCA_007258455.2 Sequoia sempervirens | reverse complement strand
TGATCATTTCATAGTTTACTAAGCATATTCAGACTTATTGCAAGAACTTCCTGTGTTCTATTTAGAACTGATGTATGAAGTTAATCCTCAGAAAATTAACAGCAGATAGAAGAAAGTCTGTACTCAATCTGAGACAAGGTTATAATCTTTTACAACTTCTCACAGTCTATTTGTAGCAGCAAATACATTGATTTATAACACCAGATAATAGAATGAACAGCAGTTACAAGTAATACAATGAGTTTATAAATATCTCAGACCTGGGAATGTGTTTGCCAGGGTAAATGTATGATGAATCTTGCTCGATCAATGATCAATGATCGTGAATATTTATCTTTGGCATTTGGCATTGATCAATGATCAAGTATCATACTATGAAATGATTTAGTTTTACAATTATCTATATTTCTCTTGTTTTTTTTTATATATAATACATATATATAGATTTATAATATATTAAATTATATATATATATATATATACACACACGCACTCCATAATGCACTCCAAAACCCCTAAAAATTTTGGTGGTTCAGACGCACGTGACTCTGGTTCTCAGACTAACCTCGTCTCCCCCTCAACCCTAACCCCAGAATCTCTAGTTATTAACATTCTAATATACAGCAATTGGTTTAAGAATTGATTACATCGGCAGTGATTAGTCAGACTTTAAGAAAAGACAAACTTTAATGTCTTATTCAAAGAAAAAGCAGCGATTAAGATCATTAAAAGAAAAAAGTCAAACATATAAGAAAAAAACAAATAAGACAAATAGAAAAAGACAAAATTTAAGAATAACTAAAGAAAAGACAAAGTCTTCTAAAGCAAAGATTCACTTTTAAACAGCAGCGATTCATTAAAAGCAGCACTTAAAAAAAGTTAGCAATAGAAAAGAGAAAGGTTAGTTTAAAAGGCAGCAATCATGTGTAGTGAACCACCACTCTGTTGATTTGTTCCACTATGATTTTAGGTCTGATTTTTATGTTTTGGTTTTGTATTCCGTCCTTTGTGTTTGAGTTTACTTGCTAAGAATGGTAAATAAGAACTAAAGAGCATGAACATGAAGTAACTTCTAAGAAACTAATCAACTGAGATACATCAAGTAATGACTCGTTTTAGAAGCCCAATATGATTTCTTCATTATATAATAGAGTGCATACAACATATAGATTACACCAGACTTAAAGCCAAATATATCTTCTACTAAACTTTAACTTACAGCCAAACAGCACTGTGAATAGTGCTTTGCTACAGTACCCGCCCCAAGTAAATTGCTCACACAACATGAAATACAAACTTCTCCCACCGAAATTTGGATTGGAAATCTTCTTAGGGTAAGGGCGCCCCTTTTTGAAGTAATTGCAGCCACTATAAGAAGGCGTCTTTTTTCTTTATGCTGATTGAAACCCTCATGAAATGGCAGCTGGCTGTAGGTGCAAAAAACAGCTCCAAAAACCTTCTAAAATGCGAACAGCTCCTTCGTAGAAGCAAATGGAGTCTATGGCAGCAAAATCCTTTCCAAAGATCGCTCTAATCACTTGCAAACAGCATTATATGACTCCAAATGAAGCATTCAAATTCTGATCTGCAACTTTAAGGTGGTATTTCACACCATCAAGAAGCTTGAAAACGAAGAACAAAGCTCCACCAGGCTTACTCACTACTGAAATCAGGAAACCCTAGTTTCCCTCATCCACAATCTCCAACCCTCAAAGCTCAAGCAACAAAATAACTCAATAACATGAGGAGGGTCGAACTTTTCCTCTTCCTTTTATAATTTCACATTGAAATCACTATTCATTAAAGTGAGTTACTATTCACTTAAGTTATAACTTAGTAATGAATAGTAACTGAAAAATATAAAGTGACCCCTTTAAATAATAGACACATGGTCCCTAAGCCAGAGAAGGTGAAATAAAAGAAGGAGATCATAATTTTAAGCACAATTATCACGCCAAATGCACAAATTCACCCTGTCACCATACTCCAGATATCAATACTGCAAATTCACGACCAAGTGCCCGTTCAAGTGACCCTCTATCCAGAATCATTAGCCTACGAGGGTTGATATTATAGGATAATCCACCATATCTGATGCTCATGAAAGAATGGGGACATTACATCATGTTTTGAGGATAAATAAAAGTTTCCAAAGCGCAGCGATTAGTAAACAAAGGGATATATCATTTCATAAAGACATCACATTTTTAAGAGGTATGTCTTCTTGTTAAAGTATGAAGACATAAATATTGATTGCATTTTTGAAATGTGGAGTGTTGTATGAAATGAATAAAAATAAAATATAAAACATATATACCAGATTGAAGAGCAATTTATACGAAGATCATTTGCAGATTTATGAATAGATTATAAAGATTATTTGCACATTAAAGGAGGAGATTGTGAAAAAGATAAATATCAGATTTGATAAGAAGAACATGAGAAGATAAGATTACTGTTTTGATGAGAAGGATATAAGGAGTTTTATAGAAGATTTATATGATGAGTTTGTGATCATATTCTTGGCAGATTTATGATCAATCTATAGCAGATTTAAGGAGAAGATTGTAACAGTTTGAAGAAGAGAGATATAGCAAAATTTGTGGAGAAAAAGATTATCAATCATCCATTCTAGAAGCAACATTGATAAGGTGGAAATTTGAATGAGGGGTTGGTGCCTCTAGTAGGTCGGTGCCTACAAACTTTGTAAAAAGAAGAATTATATAAAAGCATTACTTTGCCGTGGTTTTTTCCCATTTGGGTTTCCACATAAATATTGTGTTATTGTGTTCTTCTCATGTGCATGATTAATGAAATTGAGTAAATGATGTTATTGTGATTGTTGTTGTTATACTAATTCATCCTCCCCCTCGCCTTCCGCCCCTCCTCCCCCCTCCTACCTCTAAGTATATCCGTGTGCTCATCACTTTAATATTTATATAATAGTGATATAGTATACTATAAGATTTATTAAATAATATATTATAATATTTAATCTATTAAATAGTATTATTAAATATTATATAATTTTAAATTTATTTGTATGAATAAATTAAAATAGAAAAATAGAAGTCTAATACAATGTATTATATTATTAAATATAAATTACATATATAGTATATATATATAATTATTTTTAAGGCAGATAAATATAAATATATTATTAAATATCTAAAATATATGTTTTTTGTATGGATGTACCCAAAACATACCTAGCTCCCCCAAAAAATATTGTCATACCAACGTATCGTACCCACATACCCGTTCCCATACCTGTACCTAATGCGGCAACTTAGCGTTGAAGAAGTCAGAGTTGAAAACAAATTTGTGAAAAATGGCTATCATCATGTGGTTGTGGATGAATTTTCTCCCCTAAATCATGAATTTGGTGAGTTTTTGGGTGAGTAACTTGTCGAGAACTCACCATTAACTCACATAAACTCATTTCTAAAACTCAGCAACTTCGAGATCGACTTACTCAAGACAGAAAATTTCTCATGATTCCCATGAGTACTTAGCAAATTTTAAATCTATGTTATGTTCCCTCAGATTCACAGGTGTACTTAGGGGAAGCTTGAGATGGTGAAAGAGAGACTTGGAATGGTGAAAAACATTTAGCTCACAGAGAGGGAGTGTTAAACTTTTTACCTTGAGTTGCTCAGCTTCTGTTCTCACATTGTTGGCACAACAATGACAACAGCAGATCCAAACTCGTGCACCATAGAGAGAACAGCATTGAGAGGAATAGTCATATGGGTGAATAAGTCCCAGCTATGAAGGGACTCTTCTTCGAGATTTGTGCCCGGTTAACTATTTGAGACAGACAATTTGTGAATGTAACTTAGTCTTAACTACTTTGATTTGGAGTTATTATTTGTTAAACTAGGTTGATTGATTAGTCAGACTAGTTGATTGTTCAGTCAAACTAAATGTCACTTTAGTGACTTGTAAGCATAACTTGGAGCTTTACTTGATACCTTGTGTAATTTCTCTTAGTTAGATTGATAGTGAAATTTTCTATTTAAAGGGGGCATATTCTAATTTTAATCATTATACATGTGGCATCTTTTAATAAAATTTAATTCAAATGTAGTGTATTTATTTTCAAATTTAATAGAAGATAGATGCAGTATTGAGAGTTCAAGTTGGTGAGTATTCATTGTTCATATTTTCAACAGGATGTGTTTGTAGATTAGCGTACTCAGATCTGCTGTTTTGATTTATAAGGTTTTTGTTTTAAGGTCTTTGCAGTTAGGACTAGATTTTCTTAGTGCAGAATCAGCTTACCATAGCCTGAAAACTAACATGGTGAGGGGAAAATATTTGATAAAGTATTAAATATAAATGACAATAATCTATACTAATGAATCATAACACTATGCATGTAAGGTTCACAAACTACAAATTCTTTGGGAACTTAAATGTCAAATGTAACAGTAAAGATTTTAAATTTTTCAATTTCTTTATTGAGCATTTCTACAGTCTATGAATCTTATTATTACATTCTGAAAATTTCAAAGATGAAGTATTCCTAAAAAAGAAAAAAAATTATAATCATAACATAAAATTTAGCGGAAAAAGATACAGTTCGCTCACCTCAGCAAGATCCTCAATTGTTGATACTTTTCCCAGCAACTTTTTGTAGACAATTTTGGGGAAATGCAACTCCAAAATGTGCCCATTATAGATAGCTAATCCAAGAACAATCCCCACCAACTCAAATTCCTCTAATACATCCCAAGGTGGAGAATTGAACCAGAATAAACGAGTTTCCTCATTGTACGAAAACATGCCATACTACGACCATACATTACAAGAGAAAGCAAACTCAGAAAGTCTACAACGGCAATGCAACAAAATTTGCTTCTATTTTTTTTAATTTTACTAATTTTAAATATCAGGAAAAAAAGGATTTTGACTGGGAATTGAACACTTATATAAGAAAACTAAACGAAAACCTTTGGATCAAAAATATCTCTGACAAGTAACTGAAAGAATTCCTTTTGTACACCACCTTCATCAATTCCCTCTTCTCCTATAAACTGAACCTATAAGAACAATAGAAACTGATGAGGAAGTAACTTGTACTTTATGTTTAAAAAATATGTATTATAAACTCCTAATGGGCAGAAACACCCAACCATAAAAATAGACTGCACTAAATTAGCAAGGTTGTGAAGTAAACTAATCTTAGAATGCATTTGTCAGCAATGTCAAGGAATGCTATATATCTTTCATCATTTGAATAAAACAACATTAAGGTTTTAGATGAATGATCTCAGACAACAGGAAGCAAATCAGATGAAAACAACAGTGCTTGTAATTATCATTACAATATCCAGAATATCTATCAATAGGAACTGAACTAATTAAAAAGCCTACCTTCAGTGGCTTCTTCAGATCCTCTGTATGGCTTCTTATCTGAAAGGAGTAAAAATTAAAGTCTATAAGATAAAGCATTGATTATGTTATGCATTTTATAGTTACATATTATTTAGCTCTCTTATCCTAAAAGCACCATAAAGTCTCAATTTTATAATAGAGAAAAGTTTAACATATTGCACTTTCATGCAAAGTTTAAGATTTCTGAATTTATACTCTCAACAAGTCTTTGTTATTTATAGCATGCTCCTGAATGTTCTAGGGGAATAAGGAAGTCAAAAACAATTCTTATACCAATTCCTGTCCATGATGTAATTATGCTTATGACAATAATTTTACCAAAAAATGATGTCACTACAATACCATTTTCACAATCCCTGAGTCCATATCATAGATCAATAAAATAAACTATCATAACATCATCAAAAAGCAATAAGAATAAAGAAATGTTGATAAACATGCAATCTGTTTTACCAAAGATAAGGAAAAAATGGTAAGCAACAATAACATGATAATGTCACAAGCAAACCCCCCTCACCATGAAACATGGCATCAGACAATAACATAGAACATTTTTTACATCGTCATTATTCCCATACATCATCGTTTTTATCATCTAATGGCCTCACACACGGAAAAAAATTACTGGGCTAATATCATTAAGTCAAGGTGTCATCATTTTTTTTATGATCTGATAAAAATCAACTATTCTCTTGTAGAGAAAAAGCATTTTCTTTCAGTTAAAATTAATATATATAGGTGTTAATGATATTGCAGCTTCAGTCGTTCCTTCCAGCTCTGCCCTATTGAGGAAACATAAATTAAATGATAGCCCGTTGGCTATTTAATTTATATTCGTTGTTTTTGTATTAACTTCATTTTATATAGCCGACATGAGAAGATACAAATTCATCTTGATAGTCAAATCTCTTATTAGAAGACATTTAATATTTGTTTATTAATTGAGGCCGACTTCCACTAAAGAAGAGACGCGATTTCTTGGAGCCGACATCATATATCTTAGAGTCACGATTTTTGAATGGAGGCCGACATGAAGGATTTGAAGGGATGTGTCTCTCCCATTCATTTGTATATATACACATTGATTCGTCCATTGTAATCATCCAATTTTCAGTTCGGTTATTCACATAAGTTCATATGATCAAGTGTGAATATATCATACAGTGCAGTGCGAACATATCACACAGAGCGAAGCATCATCAAGTTCTCTTTATGCAAGTGTGAATATATTATGCAAGTGCGAATACAAGATATAGTGCGAACATATGCAGTGCGAATATATCACACAGTGCGAACATCATACAGTGTGGAGATCATACAAAGTGAAGATCATACAGTGCGAATTCCTTTATAGCAGGTTGTGAACCATTAGAGATTGCGAATATTGTCAGGTGCAATTTCTGTAGATATGTATTCAGTCAATTACGGATATTGCCTGGTGCAAATTGCCAGGTTGTTATCTATTATTGCATATTTCCAGGTGCTGCATATTGGTCTTGTGTTAGACCTCATTGTAAAGTGAATTGTTGTCACTGATATTATATATATAAGAGAGATCTTTGTTGCTGGGTTTTTCTCCCTCAAGAGGAGGGTTTTCCCAGGGTATCTGCTGTGTCATTTTGTCAAATTTTGAATTATTTTTCTGTGCATATAATCTATTCACCTAAAATTTACATGGTATCAAAGCGGGTTTGAGGATCGTGATCAGAATATTGCAATTTCAGCATATTCTTTTGTTGTTCACTTATCTACATCAGTCAAGATGGTGAATGGTTTGAAGGTTGAAGATAGACTTGAAGGTGCATCCAACTTCACTTCATGGAGATTTAGGATCATGCTCACCTTGCGTGAAAATGACTTAGGTGAGTTTGTGGAGTCTAGTATTTCTAAACCTGAGGAAGAAGAAAAGCTGCAGTGGCTAAAGAAAGACATTAAAGCAATGAAGATATTGGTTGACTCCGTCAAGGATCATATTGTTCCTATCATTTCTAAGTTGAAGACAGCGAGAGATATGCTCAAGACCTTGGAAGAGATGTACGAAGTCAACAATACCAACCGAGCTCTTGCACTAAAGCATCAATTGCATCATGTGAAGATGTCAAAGGGAGAGTCTGTTACTGCATACTTCATGAGGATTTCAAATTTGAGAGACCAGCTCTCAACAATTGGGAATATAGTTGATGACAAGGATTTAACCATGCTTGCCCTCAATGGGCTGCCTTTATCTTGGGAATCCTTCATTCAAGGAATTAGTGCATGATCGAAACTGCCTAAGTTTGATCGCCTAAGATCTGATTGCATTCAAGAAGAATCAAGGTTGGTGGCAAGAGGCGTTGGTCAAAGTTCAAAGAATGAAGACATTCATGTTCTCGCCTCCCATGCTTCAAAGAAGAAAGGAAAAGATGGAAGGAAAAGTTTCTTCAAGAGGAATCGGGACAAGGGAAATCATGATGCACCCCCATCCAAGAAGAAGAGGGATATGTCCAAGATTCAATGTTTTAGGTGTGATGAGTTTGGGCACTTCGCCAAGGATTGCCCAACTAGGCCTAATCAGCATGCTTCATTTGCGGATAAGAATAAGTTCTCTCCTCAGAAGGATTCTAGGGAATTTCTATTCTAAGTCATGGGCCTGTGTTCAAGCCGTGAAAGTTGTGTGTTGATCTGTGCTTAAAATCAGCGTATCTTGCATCCATCAGAATATTTAAAGAGATAAGTATTCTTTGTTTGTTAAGTTATATCTTTTATTTTTGGATCTTGTGTGATTAATATAAAGAGATTGTAATTTCTCTTGAATTGTGATCTCTAGCATAAAGATCCTTTGAAGATTTCAAATTATTTATTGTGAGTTGATTCATGCTAATCATGTAGATCCTTGAGTATGACCTTGAGATGAATTAAAAAAAAAAGGAAGAGAATTGCATTTTCGTCGTGATAGGTTGATCACATCGATATCATTCTCCAATGCATGCTCTATGATAGAACCTTGAACTCTTGGAGAGAGTTGGTTCTACATGCTAACCACATAATGCATTCAAGAAATATGTAGTTGTGCAAATTTTTTTTTTTGTTGTTGTGCTGAGTTTGGCACTCTCGAAAGGAGTAAAAGATGAAAGAAAGAGTTATATCAAAATTATATAAAGATAAGTTTCTTTATCCCTTTAGTCTGATCTTTTT
The DNA here is from genome assembly GCA_007258455.2 of Sequoia sempervirens. Classification (NCBI taxonomy): domain Eukaryota; kingdom Viridiplantae; phylum Streptophyta; class Pinopsida; order Cupressales; family Cupressaceae; genus Sequoia; species Sequoia sempervirens. The sequence continues at coordinate 15,916 of VDFB02106894.1, read as the reverse complement.
GATATATTTCTCTTTCAGGTTGATTTATTTATTCCATATTCTAACTTTGGTGCATAAATTCTATGCGGTTCATGCTATAACCCTCGAGATAGTAAACCTTGTATATTCCTAGTCGATATTTCTTTGATAGTCATAAACTCCAGTAATCTCTCAAATGCTTTAGTATAGCCAGAAGCAAGAAAGTGAGGAGAGATTGCTTAGCAATGAAAAGATTGAGGCATCTTATGAGGAATTTATGCCAACCAAAGAAATGATCAAGCACGAAGTCACAACTTGCAGCCATGGGACTGAGTTGGTGGCTAGAGGGAGTCTACCTTAAATCTCCTTGCGTTCTAAAAGCATGGATCGCTATGAGCTTCAACTTACCGGGTAGGCCAGCTTTAGAAGGCTGCGTGCTAGTTGCAAGGCCAAATACTTAAAGATCCGTGAAAATTTCATTGAACCTATAGGAAGATGGCTAGCATTAGAAGGGCACCCTAGTGCTGCTCCTACCGGGAGCATCTTTAGTGTAACAAAAAAAAAAAAAAACAAATTATCCCGTGAGCATCGAAAGGGAATGCCAGAGGCCGAGTATTACTGCGTGCCTTGCATGGCAAACTCCTCGAAGCAAGCAGTGGCTTCGTAAGCTCCCCTTCTTGCAAGATTGTTTGGACAATCAATGGAGCCTACTATTATCCATTGTGATAACTCGAGTTGTGCGTGAAGCTTCTCATTAACTCGTTTCATGACAGATCCAAGCATGTTGAGATCAAGTACCACTATATCGTAGGAGCATGGTAATCGCAGTATACGTATTGTGCTGAGGTACATTAGCACTTCATGAGTGCATTTCCAAGCAGATTCTCACCAAGCCTCGTGATAAAGTTTGCATACTCAGATAAGCTTGGTATGGTGGAGAATCCACCTTTAACCGGAAAGCAGTCTCAAAGATCGCTGGTTCCTTTTAATGCAGCCTTCCTCGAGAGAAGTTCGAGGTGAAATCCCTCGTTAACATTCCTCTGGCGCGAGATTTGAGGTGCCCCTTGTTAAATTTACTTCTCTTGAGATTTGAGGTGAAAGCCCTTGTTTCCACCCTCTGAGCTGAGTCATGGTGGGTGTCATGTGTGACTCCATGACAGCATCACGTGAGAAAGTCCGTGATGATTTTTTGTGTACTTGTGTTTCACCCTCTGGGAGAGCCATGGTGAAAGTCACGTTGAGGTGACAACATCACGCAAGTGATGAACACTTGTACATACCATACATGGGTGTAGCCATGATGGTTGATATCACAATGAGGTGATATGCTTTCACGATGAGGTGATAAGCTCCTTTCCATACATGGGTGTAGCCATGGTGGTCACTATCACAATGAGGTGATATGTTATTTCACACATGGATGTAGCCATGATGTTCGTCATCACGTTGAGGTGATATCCTTCTCTTTATATCTGATTGCAGGCAATGATGGCTGATGGACCTCATATTGAGATGATTCGTATTGTGCAGCTAGAAGTTCTCTCCCTAGCTAAGAGGGAGTGTTAATGATATTGCAGCTTCAGTCGTTCCTTCCAGCTCTGCCCTATTGAGGAAACATAAATTAAATGATAGCCCGTTGGCTATTTAATTTATGTTCGTTGTTTTTGTATTAACTTCATTTTATATGGCCAACATGAGAAGATACAAATTCATCTTGATAGTCAAATCTTTTATTAGAAGACATTTAATATTTGTTTATTAATTGAGGCCGACTTCCACTAAAGAAGAGACGCGATTTCTTGGAGCCGACATCATATATCTTAGAGTCACGATTTTTGAATGGAGACCGACATGAAGGATTTGAAGGGATGTGTCTCTCCCATTCACTTGTATATATACACATTGATTCGTCCATTGTAATCATCCAATTTTCAGTTCGGTTATTCACATAAGTTCATATGATCAAGTGCGAATATATCATACAGTGCAGTGCGAACATATCACACAAAGCGAAGCATCATCAAGTTCTCTTTATGCAAGTGTGAATATATTATGCAAGTGCGAATACAAGATACAGTGCGAACATATGCAGTGTGAATATATCACACAGTGCGAACATCATACAGTGTGGAGATCATACAAAGTGAAGATCATACAGTGCGAATTCCTTTATAGCAGGTTGTGAACCATTAGAGATTGCGAATATTGTCAGGTGCAATTTCTGTAGATATGTATTCAGTTAATTACGGATATTGCCAGGTGCAAATTGCCAGGTTGTTATCTGTTATTGCATATTTCCAGGTGCTGCATATTGGTCTTGCGTTAGACCTCATTGTAAAGTGAATTGTTGTCACTGATATTATATATATAAGAGAGATCTTTGTTGCTGGGTTTTTCTCCCTCAAGAGGAGGGTTTTCCCAGGGTATCTGCTGTGTCATTTTGTCAGATTTTGAATTATTTTTCTGTGCATATAATCTATTCACCTAAAATTTACAATAGGCATAATAGCCAGTCAATCTGTTGTCTCCATTTGTGTGCCCCTTTGCACGTAAAGGTGTGTTTTCAAAGTCACCATTTTGATAGGGAGCATGCACAAGTGACATACTTCATGATAGACAAGATTCAAAGGATTATCAACAAATATTTGTTTTCCATGAGTCTCTTAAACATACCAATGTCATATAAGGCTTTTAAGAGAAAATGGAAGTGATGAAGGCCCACCTAGTATCCTAGTGGTACATAAAAGATCAAGATGTTTGAAGATATATAGGATAGGGACCATTAGTAACAACAAATTTGCAATAGTGATGACAAGTAGTTTGTGATGCCGAACAAGCGGCTCATAGTTATCATCATTCCACTAATTTGAATTCTCATTGACTTCAATCCCTTTATAATAGTTAATGAAAGAAACCTTACTCATAAAAAAATAATTGTGGCAAATGTTATCTTATGTTCTTAATTGTTTAAGATATTATGTTATGCTATTTTAATTGTTTGGTCACTTTGGCTCATGAGTTAAGACTTGAACATTTATTTTAAATGTTAATAATTATTATTCATAATTATATACTTGATATTTCAAATTTTTATTTTTTATTTTAGCAAATTATATGTATGTGTGTGTGTGCATGTGTGTATGTACATGTATATTGTTGCTGCCACTTTTGGTCACCCCTTTTAAATAAAGAAATTGCCCATTTACTTAGTCTGAATATCAAAAAGTTTTGTCTTGTTGGCTTTTTGAGTTCAGTTTGCAAACCAACATCAGAAGACGACGGAGATTTATAACCTCTCACCCGACGTTTTCAAGGACTTAACTAAAGCATCTTTGAGTCAATCTTTCCAAGGGTTGTGAGTCGAGCCTTGGTTTTTGAAATGTCTTTATGGCCGATAAAGTGAATTAAGACAAACAAGGCTGAATAATAAAGGGATTTGGCGGATTGTTGCGAAGTTTGGAAACCTTTGTCGCTTCCCGACAGGGTTCCCAAAACTTCACCATACCCGTCGTTGCTTTAAGGCTAAAAGGATGGCTACTTTTTTTAAGTGTTATTTATAAAGGTGAAGAGGGGTGATAAGCAGATTTAAGCATTTCAGGAGTTACAACAGCCTAGCGGAATATAAACAGGTTTTCATAACTAGGGTGGAATCCGAAGTTTGTAATGTCCCTTTTTGGGATAACCCTAAATCTTGCCATAGAGTCACAAGCTTAATGTAGCTAGGGTTATAACTTACCACTTCGATCCTTGAAGAGAGATAAACCTTGGTTTAGATCCTATGATCATAGTTAGATTAGATAATTCAGGTTGTACATATTAAGAATAAGGCAGATGCATTACTATCCTAGAAAACATCACATTCTTATATAACCCATTAATATGTATTGAATAGATTTTCGTCCTTCCCTCTTTCCTAACCCCAACAAAGGATGGTAGAATTACTGTGCCAAGGGCACGTGAAACAGTCTCCAAGTGGACTCCCTCAAGGTTTCCTACCTATCTTGGGACCATCCATCAAGTGACCAAATTACCCCGCCTCTCCCTCCACAAACTCCCTATCCTCAATTGGGTATTAACGAAAGTGAGTATGCTCAAAAATCCATTCTTATATTAAAGAATCATAATTGCTTATAAGGTTCAATAATTATTGCAAACATCATTATTGTATATAATAGATATCTATTTCATAAATATATCATTATATAATTATTTCTAATTAATTTCAATCTTCCAATAATCCCCTGTTATGAGCATATATATATATTTATCTAATAATGATATATTAATATACTTGCTGCTATACTCAGAAAATCCATTTTATTTCTGCCTTCATTTTCTATTCAGATTTCTACTTTTAAATCTCCTTTTACTCAGAAATATATATCTCAGATTTTATTTTCTTTTCACTCTATTCCATTCTATTCTCCTTCAATGCCATTGGTATTTGGGATATCTCTCACTTTATACCCACCATGGGGCTGAGGGTCGCGTCTGTTTATTATGAGGGAGATCGCAGCCTTTGACTTATCAACTGCCTTTGTTTACTTTAAACCATTGTCTTGTATATTAATTGCTGCCTTTTATAAACTGATCGCACCTCATATTTTTTTGCTGTTATTAGTATTATAATCACTGCCTTATATGATTTCGTCCTTGTTTTCTGTCATTTGTTATTTATATTATTCGCTGCTGAGGTAATATGTGCATTATTCCTTTAGCAATCAACGTTCTAGGAATCAATACAAATGCTTTATTATTTATTTATTAAAGTATAGTTGTATTCAAGTTTAGTTTTTATGAATATTTTACTATTATAATAATTATAATTAATAATATCAATTGTTTTAAATTGTATATAATATTATGTGTGGTAATTATAATAATATTTAAATTGCAATTGTTTATATTTATTTATTGTTTCTTTTGATATTTATTTTATTATATTAATGATAATAGTTTTAATATTATCTTTGATAATTATATGTTGATGTTTGCAGCATCGGTATCCACTTCCAGCCGATCCCCTTATGACATGATAATAAATTAAATAATAGCCTAGGGCTATTTAATTTATATGATATTGAGTTATTGAAGAGACACAATCATTGGTTATCATATTTAATTATTGTAATGGCATGAATTGATGAAGAGGCACAATTTGCTAATGAGGCCAACCTCTTGCATGGTCGCGATTTTATTGGAGGGTTGCATCTTTCTATGCTGGGCCGACTTGTGCCTTTGAAAGGTCACGTCTCCTTCTATCATATTGTATATATATACTTGGTGAGGTCTCATTGTTTAATCATCGAATTAGTTCATTCTTCATATCAAGTGCAAGTTCTTCATCAAGGCAGATCGACATAGTATAAGGCTGAGATTTCATCAGCAAATTACTTCATTGTGTTTTTGTGTTGCGTCATACTTTGGTGCTTGTATTTAGGCCTTCATATCGGCCTCTTGTAAGGAGATCATTGTTGTGGTGATTCAATATATAAGTGATATATTGTTGCTGGGTTTTTCTCCCTCAAGAGGAGGGTTTTTCCAAGGTATCTGCTATGTTATTGTGTGATTATTTTAAATTAAATTCTGTGTCTCTAATCTGATCATAAAATCTAACATGGTATCAGAGCGGGTTCGAAGAAGATCTTGATCAGATTTTGTATTTCAGCGATACTCTTTATTCTTTCTCTCTTCGTTGATTCATTCTATCTCTTCGTCAAGATGGTGAACGGTCTTAAGATTGAGGATAGACTCGAGGGAGCATCAAATTTCACTTCATGGAGGTTCAGAATTATGCTCACCTTAGAAGAGAATGATTTGGCTGAGTTTATGGAGACCAAAGTCCCCGAGCCTATGGGTGAGGAAGAGAAGGTTCAGTGGAGGAAGAAAGATATCAAGGCGAAGATGTTAGTTGATTCTGTAAAGGATCATATTGTTCTTATTGTCTCCAAGTTGAAGATGGCAAGAGATATTTTCAAAACCTTGGAGGAGATGTACAAAATCAACACCAGTCGGGCACTTGCACTGAAGCAACAACTCCATCATGTGAAGATGGCGAAAGGAGAAACAGTTATGCTTACTCCATGAAGATTTCGGAGTTGAGAGATCAACTCTCTACAATTGGTCATGTGATAGATGACAAGGACTTGACCATGCTTGCTCTTAATGGTCTTCCTTCATCTTGGGAGTCCTACATTCAAGGAATTAGTGCAAGATCAAAACTTCTTAAGTTTGATCGATTGAGAGCGGATTGCATTCAAAAGGAATCTAGGTTGGCTGCTAGACGAATTGGTCAACCGTCAAAGCTCAACTAATGAAGACATTCATGTTCTTGCCTCTCAATCTTCGAAGAAGAAAGGGAAAGAAGGGAAGAAAAGATATTTCAAGAGGAATCGAGATAAAGGAGCTGATGGTGCTCCTGCATTCAAGAAGAAGAGGGACCTATCCAAAGTCCAGTGCTTTAGATGTGACAAGTATGGTCACTTTGCTAAATATTGTCCAACCAGGCCTAAGCAGCAGGCCAACCTTGCAGATGTTGATGAAGTCTCACCACAAAAGGACTCATGAATACTTGTTCTATTCGGCATTGTCAAGCAATGTACCTACCAACACCAACACTTGGTTGATTAACAGTGGTGCCTCTCGCCACATCACTGGTTTTAGGGAGCATTTAACAAACTTGGTGGAGAGAGATTCTACTAAACAAGTCATTATTGGAGATGATGCTAGTTACTCAGTGAAAGGAATTGGGACCTCCACTCTCCACTTGGATTCCGACATCTCCCTGCAATTGAGTGATGTTCTATATGTTCCAGGCATCAAGCGTAATCTTGTTTCCATTTCAGCCTTGGAAGACAAGGGGTACCAAGTTGCTTTCTCTAAAGGCAAAGTTCTTGTGTGGACGAAGAATTCCAACTTCAAGACTGCTCAGGTGATTGGAGTTAGACATGAGAGCCTCTATAGGTTATGTACTCGTCCACTCCAGGCTCTAATGCATGATTCTTCAAGCTTCATGGAGATTGATAATGAAGAGTCTCCTCAAGATATGGAAGTTGACCATACTCCTGAGATTCAGAGGGAGGCTCTTGAACCAAAGGAAGATGATGATCCAGTTGAGCCCTTGGAACCTACTGATGGGCCTACCGATATTGTGATTGGGAGAAAAAGACCTCTCTGGGCTAGACAAATGATGCAGGAGGCAAAAAGGTGTGCAGCACCAAGAGGAACCTTCAAAGAAAGTAAGAGACCTCATAAGTTCTCCAATTATGTTGCTTTGATGAGTCAGATTATTGAGTCTGAGCCTTCCAGTGTTGAGGAAGCTTCTAGTCAACAGGTTTGGAGAGATGCTATAACAGAGGAATATCAGTCCATTCTCAAGAATGATGTTTGGGACATCATTCCTAGACCCGAAGGAAAATCTATGGTATATTCAAAATGGCTCTTCAAGATCAAGCATGCGGCTGATGGGAGCATTGAGAAGTACAAGGCAAGATTCGTGGCTAGAGGGTTTTCACAAAAAGAGGGAGTTGACTATGAAGAAACATTTGCTCCAGTTGCTCGCTATACTTCTATCAGAACCATCATGCCATTGTTGCATCTAAAGGATGGAAGATTCATCAGATGGATGTGAAGACAGCTTTTCTGAATGGTGGAATCGAGCAAGAAGTTTATATTGAGCACCCTGATGGATTCAAGGTACATGGGAAGGAGTCTCATGTTTGCAGGTTGAAGAAGGCCTTGTATGGTCTTAAGCAGGCTCCTAGTGCGTGGTACGAAAGGATTGATTGTTACCTATTAAGCTTGGGCTTCTCCAAGAATGATGCTGACTCAAATCTGTATTTCAAGGTAATTGATAGTGAAGCATTGATTTTGTTCTATATGTTGATGATTCGATTCTTACTGGAGAAGAAAACCTCATTATCAAATGCAAGGAGTTGGCTTCTGAGTTTGAAATGAAGGACCTTGGGCTCATGCGTTACTTCCTTGGCTTAGAAGTTTGGCAGAAGCCAAATGAGATGATTCTAAGTCAAGGGAAGTATACTATTGATATACTTAAGAGGTTTGGTATGATGGATTGCAAATCCATGTCTATGCCTATGGAGACCAACCTACATAAGCTTAAGGAGGCTGTAGCTAGTTCAGATCTTGTGGATCCCACGATGTACAGGCAGTCGATTGGGTCATTGATGTATCTAGTCAACACTAGACCAAATATCTACTATGCAGTGAGTGCACTCACTCAGTTCATGTGTGAACCAAGGCAAATACATCTTGTTGCAGCAAAACATATCCTGAGATACTTGCGTGGCACAGTTGGATATGGGTTGAGATATTCTTCAGGTGTGGAATTGAAATTGCATGGCTATACTAATTCTGATTGGGCAGGGTGTGTCATTGATTGGAAGAGCACCTCTGGATGTTGCTTCAGTTTAGGGTTTACTATGATATCCTGGTGCAACAGGAAGCAGTCATTTGTAGCATTGAGTACAGTAGAGACAAAGTATATTGCAGCTTGTGTGGCAGCTCGGGAAGCAATGTGACTTTGGAAGCTCCTTGCAGGATTGTTTGGGCAATCAATGGAGCCTACTATCATTCATTGTGATAACCAAAGCTATGTGAAGCTTTTTGTCAATCCTGTGTTTCATGACAGAACCAAGCATGTTGAGATCAAATACCATTATATCAGAGATATGGTATTGAGGAAAGCAATACAGTTGATGTATATTAGCAATGATGAGCAGATGGCAGACATTCTCACCAAGCCTCTCTCCAGGATAAAGTTTGTGTACTTTCGAGACAAGCTTGGTATGGTGGAGAATCTAGCCCTAACTGAGAAGAAGTCTCAATATTAGTGATCTTCATTAATGCATTTCTCTTTGAGAGAGATTTGAGATGCAAGCCCTTGTTAATGCATTTCTCTTTTGAAATTTGAGGTGAAAGCCCTTGTTTCCACCCTCTGGGAGAGCCATGGTGGATGTCATGTGTGTGACTCCATGACAGCATCATGTGAGAGAGTCCGTGATGATTTTCTTGTACTTGTGTTTCACCCTCTGGGAGATCCATGGTGAACGTCACGATGAGGTGACAACATCACGTAAGTGATTAACACTTGTACATACCATTCATGGGTGTAGCCATGATGGTTGATATCACGATGAGGTGATATCTTTCTTTTCCATATATGGATGTAGCCATTGTGGTAGACATCACGATGAGGTGATATGGCTTGTGTAGCTGAAAGTGTTCTCCCTAGCTGAGAGGGAGTGTTGATGTTTGCAGCATCGGTATCCACTTCCAGCCGATCCCCTTATGACATGATAATAAATTAAATAATAGCCCGAGGCTATTTAATTTGTATGAATCAATTTATTGAAGAGACACAATCATTGGTTATCATATTTAATTATTGTAATGGCACGAATTGATGAAGAGGCACGATTTGCTAATGAGGCCGAACTCTTGCATGGTCGCGATTTTATTGGAGGGGTGCATCTTTCTATGCTGGGCCGACTTGTGCCTTTGAAAGGTCACGTCTCCTTCTATCATATTGTCTATATATACTTGGTGAGGTCTCATTCTTTGATCATCGAATTAGTTCATTCTTCATATCAAGTGCGAGTTCTTCATCAAGGCAGATCGACATAGTAGAAGGCTGAGATTTCATCAGCAAATTACTTCATTGTGTTTTTGTGTTGCATCATACTTTAGTGCTTGTATTTAGGCCTTCATATTGGCCTCTTGTAAGGAGATCATTGTTGTGGTGATTCAATATATAAGTGATATATTGTTGCTGGGTTTTTCTCCCTCAAGAGGAGGGTTTTCCCGAGGTATCTACTGTGTTATTGTGTGATTATTTTAAATTAAATTATGTGTCTCTAATCTGATCATAAAATCTAACATTATAATTATAATAATATTGAATGATTAATACTTTTAATGTAGATTTTATTCATTTATTTGTCTTTTGACGCTTTATAGCTTAGTGTTACAATTTGGGGGACATGACAAAGTTATTTTGAAAACCTTAGCCAAAAACCGATAACCAATGTATTTACAGCCGAATAATACTTCATTAACATAAATGTATTTGTAGAAAGGAAAGATACTTGCTAAAACGAAAGTTATGTGAGAAAAATGCATTCATAAGAGCCAGCATCATTCACCATGAGCATAAAATAAATAAAAAATCTTATCACAGGAAGCAATGAACATAGGAGCAAGCAAAAGATTTCCAGAACATCTTCATTATACAGAGCGATTCAAAAACCAAAAAAAATAGATATATTTATATATTTATCATAAAACGTTTTGTATTACATCATCACAAAAAGGAGGAATTTTGCGGCACAAGGGGTCTTAGGCGCAAAGAGTAAAGTTGAGGACATTAACGGCCTCAATAACTTCTTGCATACGCTCAATTTGCGTAGGGGAGAAGAGCTTTTCATTAAATTCAACAAAGTGGGCAAAGGTCTCCATGTTTTTGCGCTCTAGTCCAACACACATCAGGGCAATTGCTTGACCAACCCGTTCATTCCACAACACAAAAGCAATGCAGATTGCATCACCAACTAAGCCCACACACAGATGTACAAAGAGACCTCTTTGGGCGTCTTCAACACACATCAAGTATCTTGGCCTCACCAGACACTCAATAGCTCGCAGCCCCCATTCTAAACTCTCGAAGGTGCACACAATGTTGTAAAGGAAACGCTTGAGCAGATCAGAATTGTGAACATGCACTTGGGACATGAAGTGCTCACCAATGATCTTACAAATCACTTCCTCCTCCACATCACTACAAATTAGGAAGATTTCTCTAAGTTGGTCTATGACCAACTTATGAACAGCATTGCACTCAACACCCTCAATAACCAGGAAATCACTCTCCAAAGCTTCATCACTTGATGTGCTTGACATACTAGAATCTGAAATTAGCATCATGAAAATGAATAGTGATGAAGCTGATTCATAGAATGGCAAAGGGAAAATTAGTGGAGTTCGCTTGAAGGCAATTAATGCTAAAAGTACATCCAAATTGCCTCAAACTCAATGAATTCGACAAGGTGATGTGATGGGAATTTAGTGCATTGGATTCAGACATCGACGAAATCCTCTACATTTAAAGAAGTTGCACAAAAACAAGCTTAGGTGGCATGCCAACAATCATCAGAAAGGGAAGGTGGTGGACATTTTGCACGAGCATATGCCATGGGGCCTACTTACAGCAAGCGTCAATTCACTCCATCATATCAATCGGAAATGGTGATGTAATCATAACCACCTCTTAAAAATAGCCATTAATGACTCCATTGTCATAATCTGACAAGAATTAGTTGGTTTTCGGCTAACCTTTATTAGGCCAAATGGCAGTTACTATCCAAGAATCAGTTTTTAAGAAATTTCGACTGTTATGATGTAAAATTTTAAATATCCCTTAGGTGAAAATTGCAAGGGTCCAAAATTTTGATCCCCCTTGCACTGTGATGCATGACTAAGAATCGATCATAATCAAAGGATCAATTTTGTAGTTTGATATCTTGCTGTGAATGTTAGTTGTCCGTGTGCAATTGATTTGTGAATAGAAGGCTAATGTTTATGAATAAGTCTGTGAACTTAGATGAACATTTGCATATTTCTTCCCTTTGAGGATGTGTTGTTTTGTGGCATTTTATTCATTTATTTACAGTGAATGTTAAGTTGCAAATGCATTGAGTCAGCAAGCTCTTAATAGTCTAGCTGTGAGCTATGATATTGATTGTTTGCCAGTCCATTTCTAACATTATAGTTTTCCTTTAGTTTTAAAAGCAATTTCTTTCACATCTATTTTCATGGTTATTGATAGATGTTAGTTTTCCTTTCTTTCTTTCTGGTCAAAAGCATACCCCGTTTACTTATATTTCAAAAAATCCAAAAATTTATCAGAAGAGGGAGTTGTACCTCAATTAAAATTCAGAGGAATATTACCAATGCAATGGTGATCTCTCCAACTATTGTTGATAGTTTTTTTCCTCTTCTTGGGCAAAATAGAGTCAATTTGTGTTAATTTCTAAAGGACAAATCTGTCAACCAACATATATCTATACAGTATATGTATATGTGTGTCTCTCCTTGACTATCTAAGTCTCCTACTTTTTTAAAATGGTTTGCCAGTACCTATACCCACCTCCCATACCAATACCAATCTCCTAGCAACCTTGCCTATTGTAGGTTTGGCTGACCACATAACCTTCCCTAAAGAAGAGTACAGATTAGTCCTTACCTAATAGAATGTTGCACTTGGCTATTGCGCTCTCTTTGCTAGTTAAGTACTTTCTTTGAATTCTAACACTACTGTTTATCTTCTTCATGATTGTGATCCAAGTACAAACAACCAATCATTAACAAAACAAGATATGATTAAACTAAAAACCTTAGATAGAAATTGAAGATCCCTTGGGAAATCAAAATAAATCTTACTAACCGCATACATGGAAAGAGCAGTAAAAAACATTATAATAAATTCAAAAACCAAAAAAGACAACCAAAACAAAAAAGAAACTCTAAGCACGGAAATAAAGAAAATACAAAGAAACTCAAAGACTCAAAATATTGCATGTAGAGGCCCAACTTAGGCCTGAAGAATCAAAACTATGCCTAATTTGAAGTGTTTTCGAGTTGACAGAAAATCTTTTAGAAAATCAAAGGAAACCTTATACTGTATGTAATTGAAAGTATTAACACCTAATATGGAAGCAATCAATATATCATGCATTAAAAATGTATCAACTGGATTAATATGAATACCTGCAATATGGTTTCTCGAATTAAGCTTTCTCTCCTCACTCTAAGCATCAAGTAAGGGCAGGTTCCCTCAAAGAAGATAGAACGAAATATGGCATCTTGAAACTCATTACGCATTTGCATATTGGAATCTAATTGCAAAATTGTACTCTTGCTTGATGTATCATATACAAAAGGATAGTTGCAGAACGAGAAAGAACTCCTGCTTAAAGCAATAAAAACATAAAATTAGAAGATAGAAACAAGGGGACACTGATTCCAGAGGCTAAATCAATTTCTGGAAAGCAATGTTGCAAATCCATATTCAAATTGATAGTTTACAGGAGACCAATCTCTATTCATTGCAACAATAGAAACAGTATCCACAAAACATGCTAGAAGCTCCATGATTAGTTGTCTTTCATCTAATTAATTGTGGTGTAGGAACTTTGGGTCATACATCATTTATTCCTTTAGTTTTCAATCCAAACTGAACTTTCATAACAAGCAATCACAGTCATTCTAGGTATGTCACAATTATTTAGCTGAGAAAACAAGTCAATACATGATATCTAAGATACAAAAACTGAGAAGCATTTATTCTTGGTTAGAAATTGATATCCAAAACTTTAGGAAATGAGAAATCTAAAAAATTAAAAACATGTAAAAAATGTGAAAAACATAAATAAAATCTTTAAAATGCCTACTCTCAACAAAATTACCACCTAGGCTATTTAGGTAATGAGATTAGTCTACAATTAAATTCAATTTGAAGAAGATAATTTGATTTACACCGGGAATATATAGGCCTTGATTAATATATGTTGTAGCTACAATCAATGTTTTTTCACATATCTATTTGATCCATGGTTCCTGCCGTTAATTTTAATTCATCAAAATATTGATATTTCAGGGTCTAATGCAGCATGTATTTAAGTGTTTATTCCATATTTGATTTGTATAATCATCATAAGAAAGGAAATTTCAGTCTGTATTGGTAATCTTAAGGAGAGTGACTTTCTATTCTTTACACTGATCCTAGGTTGCATTGTATTGTACAACTTCCATGTTATCTTGCAAATCCCGTTCTTCTAGTTTCTTCATTGTGAAACAAAGTAATTATAGTGATACTAATATTATTATCTGAATTTTAGTACAATATTTTTAGTTTCAATTGAGAAACATTATAACCAGTGTTTGAAGTCACAATCTTTCAACACCCAGCTATTTTCCATGTGAAGGAAAAATAATTTCCAGAAATGCAGAACAGCATTGATTATTCAAGCTATTTGACATTCTATTTGGTTTTTATATAATGCCACATTGGTTCTCTATTCAATTGAGTGTTTCTTTTATAGAATTTATTTCCTTAAACTTTAAAGGAATGTTGGGATGTAATTTCTATGCTTTCCAGTTCCCACCTAAATTCAAACCCCAAACCACCTCAGAACAATTATTTTCACACTAAAAATGCCTCAAAATGACCCATAAAAATTTTGGAGGCAATTTTTTTTCCAATTTATGGCCCATTGAAGTTTTGAATTTTTTTGTGACATGGAACCAAAAATATAAAAGATACAAAATACTTCGGAAAGCTATTGTGCACTTGAGAATGGTGTAAGAATATTAAAAGCAATCTATGTTTCTGTTAGCACTACACCCAGATTTTTCCTACAAATATGTTTCTATCATGGATAAGTAATAAAAATGCCTGGAAATGGTAATATGAAATTAGTTGGCAATTCAAGGGACAATACTCTACTTGAGGAACATAATGCATTATAAATAACAACTGAACAAAAAGCAAACAAAACACAATTGACACTCATTGAATAGCCAAACAAAATAGATCTTTTTTTTAACTGATACCATATACAAAATGGGCAAACTTTGTAGGAGAGATGCATGCCATATATTGTGCTTGCATGCTTCACATTCAGCTATTATATACATTAACAATACAAAAACTAAAAAGCTTGGCAAAATAGGATTAGTGATGCAAACAAACATAGTCAAATATGGACCAGCTTATTACAAAACTGAAGATATTTGTTCAAGTTACTTAGTTACCCCACTTATCATCATTAGAAGTCCTAGCCAGTTAATCCAAATTTGAAGTTCGGATATGTGTTGGATAGCTTATAGATCATAAACTAACCTAATTGCCTTGAATGCACTCTAAAGGAACCCATTAAGGCACTTGGACAAAGGCCCAATTCCACTCCAAAGCATCCAGAAAATGCAAATTATGGAAACATAGAAAACACCAAAAAAATAGATGTCCAAATATTTTCTAAATTTTATTTGGAACTGTCCATTCAACAACTCAAGATGTTCTCAAAATCATTTGTCCTTCTATTGCACCTAGTTTTTGCACCAATGAATTCTTATTGAATTTGTTCCCTGGCAAACCACTTTCCATGATTCAGAAATTGGCATGCCTTCGCCATCTAAAAGAGTACAATTTGTTGATTTTTCATCTCTTTTGACCACTATATCAATGATCTAATTAGTAGGAACTAGAGTGAAATTGTCTTCTTTCAAATCTGTGATCTGTAAATGCTCAGCAACCTTTGATGTGTTCAACAGTGTAAGAAACTTAAGATGAAGCAATTATGCATTGAACACTAGATGCAACCCGAGAAAGGTTAGCAAGTTGAGCTAAAATACATTGTTGCCCACATTATTGATAATGTTGTATGACCCCTACTGCAAAGGGCTGAGTTTTGTGTTTCACTTCCGAGGACTTTTTTTTAATGTGCAACAAAGCATTGTCTACCACTAAAACCTGTTGTACCCCAAAATTAAAATTTTTGTTACACTTAGACATTTTGAAGAAATGAGTAAAAGTCTTGTTTAATCAGTCAAAAAGGTCAAAATTAGGGTGTGCATGTCTTGCATGAGGGGTTAAAACATAAAATTTTCAAAATCTGACGACCTGGGTCTGCTCAGAGCAGCTTAATCTACAAAACCCAGATCTCAGTTTTCCATCCCTACTTTTTAGGAAAACTGCTATTTTTAGAAATTTTCTAAAAATAGTAACTTTTTTTGGGTTGTTCTGGGTTTCTTTAGAAACAGATACTAGCAAAACTTTCTAAAAATAGAAAGTTGATCCGTTAGGGTCCGAACTGATTTTGATTGGCTCAAAATATGTCTATATCAGGCTAGTGAAATTAGAATCTCAAAATAATCAATTTTG
>VDFB02106893.1:0-31788 GCA_007258455.2 Sequoia sempervirens | reverse complement strand
ACCACATACAATGATATTCATAGTATTTTTTTATTCTGCCACAAAATACATTTTTTTTAATTCTTCTCAGTTATGTTAAAAATAGTCTATAGAAATACAAAAATATGGTATTCCCTTGTCTCATTTCATATATTGATCAAGTGGCATTATGATGTGTAGACACCTAAAATCATCCACATCCTAAGCAAACTCAACTGTATCCCATTCTAGCACTAATTAATTAAGACCAATTATTTAGTTAACCTTCTTATTTATCTTCCTAACATTAATTAAATAAATACTAATAATTTATTTAATTAATTTATGATTTATCCCCATTCCCCCTATAGTTCACCCTTAATTAAATAAATTCACTTCTATTTAATTAAAGTCATCATTCATATCCCTATCCTCCAAAAATTAAATAAATACTTAAACTATTTATTTAGTTTCTCCCTTTTTTACCTCAATTCATTAGTTGACTAAAACCAATTAGTTAACTAATTAATTTCCACTTGCACATTTTAAAGCATGCTTAATCCACAATCAAATTTCACATGCTCTTGTCATATCTATCTCACTTCTCCAAAAATACTCTCACTAAATCTCAACTATTCATTTCCCCAACAAGATATACACCCTCCATCTTACACATGTAAAATTTCTTACCTATCAAATTGTTGAACATAGGTTGTCATTTATGTCAACGATTGTTAGTAATGCCATTGATGTCAACGGTTGTCATTGATGTAGTAAGAAGTTTAATGTCAAATGAATTCTTTGTGTAAGGTTAAGATTGTAATGGTAATTGAATTATCATTATATTCCCTTTGACTTATCATTTTTAGTTACAAAAGATTCGTAGAAGATTTGTTGATGCATGTTGTGTGTCAGAAGTTTAGTATGATCTATGTTGGTAATTTTACTGTCGGGATGCAAAATAAAGAAATAAATATTAATAGTTCTGAGGAGTGTTTGTATGTATGTTTTATGCTTGCATCTATTCACTATGACAGTGGTAGTCTGGAAGTCTATAGTACTAGAATGTTTCAGTTCAGTTCTCAGGCAATACAATTATGGTTTGCATTTCTTTTAGAATTGCAATTTTTCTCTACGGTCTCAAAGGAGAGTATGTCTACACTAGTTCTATCATATTCCTAAGTTTTTGAAGGATATGATCAACATGCAAAAAGATTGAAGTGACTGAAGGTTCTTTGTGTTTGTTTGTCAACCCGTTGGAGTTCAAGGCACGTGCAGTAACAACTAGTAGAGTGCATAATTCAAATCTTGTATGTGGTGTTAAGATAGGACCTGCTTAAGGTTCCTGTGGTAGTGCATGGTATCATGTTCTTTTGGTGGCAAAAAAGCTTAATTTTGGACTGCCTATTACACATTTCATGTAATTTGAATTTAGGTCCACCTTATGTCATCCTGGTCATTTGCGGATCCCTAGACAACATAGAAGAGTATTAATGCAATGTCATGCATACATTTCTCTATTGTGTGGATGTATTGGGTGAAAAGTGTGAATTATAATTACACCTTTGTGAAGAAAAGTTGGTCGTTGGTGAAAATTGAAGAGAAGGTGGTGAAGATAAAAGGGAGAGTTGTATTTTAGTGTGTGTGCTAGTGTTAGAAGATCATATTTAGTGAGGAAGAGTGTCAATTGCGACTCTGGCACATGTTGAGTTACATAGAAGATCCATAAGCACTATCTTTTTTTTTCTTTTCTGGTAAGACTGGTGTTCTACATGTTGTTCTAATTTCATTGGGGATTGGTGTCTCCAGTAGGTTGGTGCCTACAAACACAATAGGGGATTGGTATCTCTGGTAGGTTGGTGCCTACTTTAGTGTGTAAAATTCACTTGTATATCTTTCTACATTGTGAGGCTAGATTTGGGTAGTATGTCCAAGCAGTTATTTTCACTGCGGTTTTCCCATTTTGGGTTTCCACATATATCTGGTGTTCACTTGTGTGCTTTATGCTTTTATGTTTTATTTTCTTATGTGGTGATTAGGAGTAAATATTTAGTTGCATGATTTGATATTTTATGTTGAAGTTAAGAATTTTGAATTGATTTGATCTACTGATTCACCCCCCCCATAGTAGATCGTGTACCCTTCAATTGGTATCAGACCCAAGTTCCTTTGAAGTAGCCTAATAGATTAAGGTAGTTTTGAGATGGCACACTCAGTTGCTCAGGAAGGATTCTCTATAAATAAAGCACCATTATTTTATGGATCCAATTTTGCATTTTGGAAAGTTATGATGGAGTGCCACTTGATGGCTCTTGGAATGGATACCTGGATGTTAGTGATAGAGGGATATGAGATCCATGAAAACCCTCCTAAGGAATAGGCTAGAAAGAGGGCTTGTGAAATCAATGCTAAAGCAAGGAATGTTATTTTATGTGGATTGACTAACTTTGAATTTGTGAAAGTGATGCAGTGTAAAACAACGAAGGAAATATGGGATAAATTGGAGACCATTTATGAAGGTGATGACAAAGTCAAAGAGGAAAAGCTACAAATTCATAGATCTCAGTTTGAAAGCCTAAATATGAGAGAAGCTGAAAATATTGCCACATTCCTTCTTTGGGTTGATGATGTTGTCAAATCTATTTGAGGTCTTGGAGAAGAATTGAAAGAAAAGGTTGTTGTGAAAATGGTACATAGATCTCTCCCTAGAAGGTTTGATTTTAAAGTCTCTGCAATTGAAGAAGCTAAGGATCTGAATGCTTTGAAGATGAGTGAACTGTATGGAATTATAAATTCTTTTGAGATGAGATTTGAAAGTGAAGATTCTATAAGGAAAGAGGCTAATTTTAGAGTATCAAAGAAGGAGATTGATCAAGATTATGATATTGGATTAGATCCAAAAGAAGCAATTTTTTCAAAAATTTACAAACAGGTTTTGGTAAGTACAAAGGAAAGTTACCTTTTAAGTGTTTTAATTGTGGTGAAGTAAGATATTTTATGGCTAAGTGTCCCCTTAAGAACTCTAACAATGTTGAGTAAAAGTATGGAAATAAATCATTTCAGAGAAGGAATAAAGATCAGAGGAAACATAAGAGTTTCTACACCAATGAGGAAGACTACTCTACTGAAGAAGAAGATGAAGATATCTTTGAAGATGAAAAATAAAATTTTCTTTTCATGGATTTTGAAGCTACTAAAGGAGATGTAGAAATGGATTTTAGGAATAATGAAGATGAAATAGATCTTGTGGAAGAATTACTGTGTTGGAAAATAAATCAAAAGGCTGATGAATAGAATTGTAGAAGAAGTAAAGGCTAAAGAAAAGGTATCTGAAGATTTGAAGAAAGCATAAAAGATGATTGTTGATCTGAAGATCCAGGAAGAAGATGCAAAAAAGGATTGAATAATTCCTAATCGGAAAGCTGCTATCAAGAGATAAGGACTGTGAGAAGCTAGAAGCAAAAATTGTGACAAGAAGAAAAGAGCTTGAGAAAGTGAATCAGCAACTGCATATGAAGTTTAGAAAGAGTACTAAAACTCTAGATCAAATATTGGGAAGTCATAGAGCTCTACATGTCAAAAGCAGAGTTGGTTTTGACGATCAGAAGAACAAAGTGACAAAACTTGAGTCTGTGAAACCTGCAAGTCCAGAAGTGACTAGCTCTGAAAGTTCAAAGTCTAAAAGAATTATGGCAAGTGATGAAAGCAAGACATAAAATAATGTATTTATTCAAGTGCAGAACAAGAGAAGAATATTTGGAAGATAGGGATACAACAAAAGTTCAATTATCCTTTCTTTGGTTATTGTTTTAATTGTAATAAATTTGATCATAGAGTTGTGTATTGTCGAAAAGCTCTAGTAAGAATAAATAACTTTGTCAGCAATAATGCATTTGCACCTCTGTACAATTTTAATATCATTTACTACAAATGCAAAAATTTTGGACACATTGCAAGGAATTGTAGAATCAATTTTGTGAGTCCTCCTCTACCGAAAAGTGGAAGGAAAGGATAAAAAAGTAGGAATCATGAATTGGATAAAGTCTAGAAGAAGATTCTAGAAGAGAAGTGGTTAGAGAACTCAATGATTTCTCAAACTACACTACATGCTCAAAAAGAGAAGAACCTGTGGATCATAGATAGTAGTTGCTCAAGCCACATGATTGGAGATAAAAGTAAGTTCATTAATTTTAAGAAATTTGAAGGAGGTTTTGTGACTCTTGGGAATAATTCTATTGCCAATTTTTTTGCTAAGGGTACTTTGAGTCTTGATGGTGGTAGGACAAAGACACATGATGTTTTATATGTTGAAGGTTTAAAGCATAATTTTTTAAGTGCAATTTAGATGTGTGATAAATGTTGTAAGCTATCTTTTAGTGTTGAAGGTTGTGAAATCAAGGAATCAAGTATTGGAGAATTGATTGTGGAAGGAAGCAGGACAAATAGTGACATAGATCATCTCAGTGAGACGAATGGATAAATTTGTCTCACTATGTAGAGAGAAGAAAGTTGGCTTTGGCACAAAAGGTTGGGATATATGAATTTTGATGACATTTTTAAGATTATCTCAAGAGGAATGGTCTGGGATATGCCAAAGGTCAAGAAACCTCAATCTACCAATTGTAGACCATGTCATGAAGGAAAGCAAACAAAAATAATATTTCCTACTAAGGAGTATTCTACATCAAAACCATTGGATTTGTGCATACAGATTTGTGCGGGTCTATGCAGATAAAAAATCTACAAGGAGATAGGTATTTCATGATCCTCATTGGTGACTACAGTAGGATGACTTGGGTTACATTTCTAAAAGAGAATTTAGAAGCATTTGAGAAGTTTAAGGCATTCAAGGCACTAGTAGAGAATGAAACCGAAAGAATAATCAAAGTTTTGAGATCAAATAGAGGTGGAGAATTCACTTTTGACAAGTATGAAATTTTTTATGAAGAGCATTGGATCCAAAGGAAATTTTCTACTCCTTGGAATCCATAGAAAAATTTGATTTTCAAAAAGGAAGAAACAGTCTATACAGAAGATGGCAAGAACAATGTTGTGTCAATAAATTTTACCAAAAAATGTATTGGAGAGAAGCGGTTCAAATAATAGTATATATCCTGAATAGAGTTCAAATCATATGCAAGACTGATAAACCACCATATGAGCTATGGAGATAAAGACCAACATCTGTTAAACACCTCAGAATATTTGGAAGCAAGTGCTACATCAAAAGGGATGAAGAAAATTTGGGTAAGTTTGATTCCAGATCTGATGAAGATATTTTTCTTGGTTATTATTTGAGAAGTAAAGCTATACATATGTTACAACAAGAGGCTAAAGTGGATTTTAGAAAGTGAAAATGTAATAGTTGATGAAATAATTTAGTCTACTGGTATTTTAAAAGTAGAAGATGAGGAAGAACCAATCTATAATAATAGTGAAGAATCAAAAGTTGTTGCAAAAAAATCATCAAAGTATGTTAAGAAGAATCACTCTAAGACCATATTATAGGAGATAAAGACAATGGGTTTTAGACTTGGAAGAGATTTGAGAGAGCAAATGGAAATTACACTTTGCATTACTGTCAAAGATAGAGCCTTATTCCTATAAAGAAGCAAGCAAAGAGAAAGGCATAATAGAATCTATGGAGGAAGAGCTAAATCAAATCAAGATGAATGAAACTTGGGAACTTGTCCCAATACCTAAAGGAAAGAATGTGATTGGAACCAAGTGGGTTTTCAGAAACAAGCTAAATGAAGAAGGTGAAGTGATCTAGAAAAAAGGCTACACTTGTGTGTTGTGGTGCATACTTTTGAAATCTGTAAAAGACTAAGCTTCATACAAGGTTAGTAAATCACAAATTCCTCAAGCATGACCCTATGAAATACCTTGCAAATGTTCCAAAATGCAACAAAAGATAAAAGAAAACCACAAGCATAATGAAAACACTCAACAAATTACCTATTCCATAGTGGATTGGTGTCACATGTGCAAGTGACCCTTTCCCAACCCTTGCTAAGAAGCCAAAATGATGAAATGCAAATGGAGATGATGAGCAAGATGAGTTCTCAAATCAAGAGAGTAACCTTGCAAAAAGTTGTGTATCCCATGAATGAGGATTAAGCCTTCTTTTATAGATTTTCTTGATGAGAGATTGGCCAAGATGGTGAATGTGGGACTAAAGATCCTCCAATGAGAAGATGACACTTGTCAAATGGTGATAGGCCAATGGTTGTGCAAGATTTGGGAAGAGTGCCCATGAGAGGGAGAATTTGAATTCAAATTTGAGAGTAAATGCTAAGTGGGGGACAAGAAAATGAGCAATAAATGTAATGTTGGAGGGACAAATAAACTTGCCTTTGAATTCAAAATTGAGGGAATATTCCCCATAAATGCCATGTTGATGGAAAATCTTGGATTTAATAAATCAATAAATTGATTTATATGTGCAAGTGGCTAAATCTAGAGAATGCAAGTGGGTGAGATTAGTATTTAATCAGGGTTAGATTAAATAGATGATGATTATGCTGATTTAATGGTGCTTAGATGATTTTGACTTTTAGGACTTAAATATTTGATTTATTTAAATTAGAAAATGGTGGAATATGATTTGGGTTTGATTTAAATGGATGTTTGATTTATTAAAAGGCTGATGATAATGTTTATCTAATTTTAAATAACTGACCTTAGGAAATGAGATTATTTAATGAATGGATGAAAGTGATGAATGGACCTAATGTGAAACCTAATTTGACTGAATCTGATTCGAATGCATAATGTTAATTTTGCATGTCTACATTTTACCCCTCTTTGAAGCAATGTACTTGTTGCGTTGGTTCAAAGAATAACTTGCCGCGATCAAAATAATTTTTTTTTTGATTTTTCGGATGCCCCAACGGAAAGAAGTACACTGGTACATTGCCCCCTCGAGAGATCGAGTGAAAAGATTCGATTTGAGGGTCGATCTCATGATAAAGAGGTTCAAAATGGATGGTTATGAATGACGATGCAAATGAGATGATTTTAAGATGCTCAGAATAACAAATCTATATTATCCTAAACAACTTAAATGGTGATATGATGCGAGATGGATGGGATTGATGATGTGATATGCTGTGATTATGCAATGGATGAGTTATGAGATGCTTACACTAACAGATCTATATTATGATGATGATGCATGTGAGATGATATGCAAAATACTAATGCATAATGGATGCATAATGGATGCATTGGTGATGATGATGTTAGTGTAGAAATGAGATGATGACAAGAGGATCCCACAAGTCCATGATTGGTCAAGAATTTATTAGAGATGATGATGAGAAATGATGATGATAAATGATGATGATAGATGGATGATGTGCTTATCAAGGATTGGGATTTTCAAAGGGTCACTTACTTTATGTTTGATAACATGCCTAAGCATGATGCATCAAAGTATAAAGGACTAGGATGGCGTTGTACTTAGTGTGATGGACTTTGACTCAAAAAATAGATAGGAGTATTCTTGTTCACACCTGACATACGGAAACCTTGCTAGGATGCACTTTAGAAGTTTCAAACATCTCGGACCAAAACACGGAAAGGTATAACCAATCAATGCAATAGTCAACAAGCTGTCCAAAACATCCTCCATACATATCTAACAAAGAAAGTATTCGCCAAGTTATTTTACAAGAACGTCCAACAAGCACAACAGACAAAACAATAATGATCGTTGCCCCATTCCTATCTCTCTAAATCCTTCGTTTGGATATCATCGAGAGGTCCTTGGACTGAGCGCAATAAGATAAGTCAAAGAAAAAGATAAAGCACACAAACAAGTTGATGTTCTTCAATACCGCTAACCAAAAGGGAATGTGTTTTTAAGGATAAGAACTTAAACTTATTGCCAAAAGATAATGCCCATTGTAGGAAGGATACATCCTAGGACATGTTAGTGGATGGCGGCACGTCATTTCGTTTATCCAAAATGTTCTTTCTGATAAATAATGCCCCTTGTAGGAAGGATTCATCCTAGGACATGATGTTATCAGATGATTGATATGGGACTGTTTGGATGATGGACTATTGACACAAAGACTTGACCAACTTGTTTACGTACTAACTTAGACTTGAGGCTTGACACGTTTGAGATTTACTTTTAACCTGCTAGACTTGTTTCTAACTGTTTCACCAAAGGTTGAGGATGACGATCACTTTATTATGAATGGTGTTTATTGCGGGTGCAAGCGAGATGAGATGGATGGATTTTTCAAATATTTGGATGTTTTTGATGTTTTGCAATGTTTTGAGGCTGTTTTTGGTATTTTCCAAGGTTTTACAAATGTTTTGATTTTTCAAAATTTCAAATGTTTTTGGGATTTTCTCGGTGATTTTGACCGAGACTAACCTAAAGACCTATCCTAGGGGCCTCTGGGCTGATCAACAAATTAGCCTTGCTCTGCCATAATAAGAGACCACGTGAGTTCGACCCATTTGACTTGACTCCATTTACGATGATGATATACATGATGAGATGTCAGCTTATTATGATGGACTCCTATAGGACTAACCTAAATGTCCTGGGGATGATCAAAGATCAACCTTGCCTACGCTCAAGCTCAGATGACGAGTTCGACAAGACGATCTTATTTTTGGCTTTTTGAGTGACTTTTTGACCTCGTTTTTGGATTTTCCTCGATGTTTTGAATGTTTTGGATTTTTTTTTTGATTTTTCAATGCTTTTGGATTTTCTGATTTTCTGATGTTTTTGGAATTTCTGATTTTTTGATGTTTTTGGATTTTCTGATATTGAGGACTTTAAGACCATTCATGAATCCGATCCAATGAGAACGTGCCCCCAACGTGATGTAATAGACTACCCCAATAAAGTCAGGACATACTAACCTTGAGGATGGGCCGAGTAGTACTTGGAGGGATCATGATACGAACACAGGACCAAGCTATGGTGCGGATGTGAGCGGATGAGTGATGGATGGAGATAAGATGGATGATGGAAGTGAAATGGAGGGATGATGACAAACAAGCCGTAAAGGTCTTGGTTGATGGACAGTGCTTATTTACGCAAGGCGCCTGTTTGCCAGGTTTTCACCGAGGTACTTGCCCAAAGTGCCACCGAAGTGGTTTTCACTAAAGGACGATTTTTTTTAATCCTTTTTCTGATTTTTTTGGATTTCTTGCTTTTTTGATTTTTTTGTTATTACCAAGATGCCTATTTGCCAGGTTTTCGCCGAAGTAACCATTTTTTAGGACATTTTCTAATTTTTTGGTTCTATACCTTGAAAGAATTAGGCATAAAACTTTTGAGATGGGAACTATTCATGGGCTCCTGCAAAGGTTCCCCTTCGGGTGTTGATAGTTGATATGCCCCTGATTTATAGCTTGCTATGACGATGAAAGGCCCTAACCAATTGGGTTCAAACTTGCCTTTGCTGCTGGGATTCGATACATTCTTCTGATTTTCTTTTAAGACCAGTTCTCCGACTTGGAAAGTCCCCGGCTCGGGATCTTCTTTGTTGTAGTTTCGCTTTTGAGTCTCATTCCCATAGACTTGTAAGTGATTCAGCATCTATGCTGCCTCTCATCCAACTCCAAAATTGCTTTAGTCTTGAAACTGGCGGCCCTTTCATCGCTGACTTAGATTTTGCGTTGATATCTCGGGATGGTTGATTCAATTGGGAAATTCTCCTCGATTCAGAGACCAAGGATAAATGGGTGGCGGTAGTGGGTGCGCGATGCCGGTTCGATAAGCCCAGAGGGCGGGATTAAGCTGCAAGTGCCAGTCACGACCTACGTCATTGACTATTTTCTTGAGGATTTTGAGGATGGTTTTGTTCGTGGCTTCTGCTTGGCCATTGCCTTAGGGATAATAAGGGGTGGAGAAGCAATGCTGGATTTTGAATTTCTTGCACAAGTCGCGAACCTCCTAGTTCTTGAAGGGTGTCCCATTATCTGAGATAATGGCTTGTGGGACACCGTAATGGCAGATGAGATAGTTTAGGATGAATTTTGAGATCTGCTTTCCAGTGATCTGGTCATGGGTATGGCTTCCACCCACTTTGTGAAGTACTTAGTTGTAGTTATGATAAATTTATGGCCATTGGACGAGATGGGTGAGATTTTCCCAATGAGGTCAAGTCTCCATTGTGAGAAAGGCCATGGTGTGACGATTAGATGGAGCTCTTGAGCTGGAGCATGGATGAGATCCCCATGTCAGCCGACATTGTAAACACCTTTTAGCATGATCATGCACTTCTCATTCCATTGTGGGCCAGTAATACCCCAGCCTCAGCAATTTCTTGGCGATGGTCATTCCACTCGAGTGTGAGCCACAAATACCGCTATGAACCTCGGTTAGAGCGGTTAATGCCTCCTCAACATTTTAGACAGCATAGTAAGGTACCTTCTATGCTTCTACGGTATAAGGTATCTCCTAGGATGAAAAATCTAGATGCCTTTTTAATAAAGGTTTGTTTTAGGCTCGATGGTAGGTCAGCGGGTATGACTCCTATTCAAAGATAAGTGTAGATGTCATGATACCAAGGATCGCCAGGACCAACAATTTCACACACATATTCTGATTCCGGTACCTCGAATGTGGGAACGAGAAGCTGCTCGATCAGAAATTCATATTTCGGCACATTGTGAGGGATGTCCAATAGAGACCCAATTGTAGCCATGGCGTCAGCTGCTCTGTTGTTGGTTCTTGGAATCTGCTCAAATGTTATGTCAATGAAGGATTCCTTTAGAGTCTCCACCAATTTCTTGTATGGAGTTAGTTTGTCATCCTTTGTCTGATATTCATTATTGACTTGATTTATGATCAGCTGTGAGTCGCCATAGACCTTGAGAGCTATGATATTCCATTGCACTGCTATTCTCAGACCCATGGGCCAAAGCCTCAGATTCTCGCTATGTTGTTTGTGCAAGGGAATGCTAGTTTGTATGACCTTGGTATGCAGTCCCCTTGGGGGGTGATGAAGAAGATACCAGCTCCTGATCCGTGCTGTGTGTATGAGCCATCGAAGTATAATTTCCAGTGATCGGCTACATTGAGGTTAAAGATGGATTCGTTTGGAAATTCAGATACAAGAGGATTCTCAGAATATATGGGTGCTTCTGCTAGTTAATCTGCAATAACTTGACCTTTAATGGCTTTTCTTTCCACATACTTGATGTCATACTCTGACAGTATCATCACCCATTTTGCCATTCTGCCCGTGAGCATTGCCTTGGATAAGAGATATTTGAGGGGATCAATTTTCGCAATGAGCTTGATCTTGTGTGCCAACATGTAGTGTCTAAATTTTTGGGATGCAAATACTACTACGAGGCAAGCTTTTTCAATGAAGGAGTAATTTAGCTCGTGACCGACCATTGTCCTGTTGATATAGTAGATGGCCCTCTCTGTTCCATTTTCATCATGTTGAGCTAGGAGAGTTCCAAGGGCTGTTGTTGTTGCTGACACATATAGGATCAATGGCTTCTTTGGGATAGGTGGCATTAAGACTGGCGGTGTTAGTAGATATTCCTTTATTTTGTTGAATACCTTTTCGCACTTGGTATCCCATTTATATACTACCCCCTTGTGGAGTAGGTGTGAATATGGATTTTTCTTGTCTGCCAATTGTGCTATGAACCTTCTAATGGATTGAAGCCTTCCTTGGAGGCCTCTCAGTTGTTTTAGATTCCTTGGTGCTTCCATCTCAAGGATTGCTTTCACTTTTGTCGGATCCACTTCGATACCCCTCATGGACACTATGTATCCTAGCAATTTTCCTGATTGTATGCCAAAGACGCACTTCTTGGGATTTAGTCTGACCTTGTATTCCTCCAATCTGTCAAAGATAGCACTTAGGGTTGCTATATGATCTTGTCTTTTCCTTAATTTTGCTAGGATGTCGTCGACATAGTCTTCAACTGTTTTGTGAATCATATCATGGAATATTAGTGTCATGGCTCCCTCGATAGGTTGCTCCCGCATTCTTAGACCAATGGCATCATGTTCAAAGAATAGGTCCCCTACAAACAAGTAGGAAAGCCGCTTTGTGTGTTGGTCTTCGCTATCATGATCCGTTATATCCTCGAAAAATCAGCCCATTAACGTATAAAGCATCTCGCGGCCCGTTGTCATGTCTACTATCATGTTGATGTTGGGAAGGGGAAATCATCCCTTTGGGACATGACTTTTGTTCAAATCTCTAAAAGTCTGCATGCATTCTCGATGGCTCCATCGTGTTTTGACACTGTACCAAGTTCGATACCCATTCTGGATAATCAATTGGTTGGATGAATCTAGCATCTAATAGCTTTTGAGCTCCATTTTGACTAACAAAGCAATTTGAGGATGCATTTTGCGAAGCTTCTGTCTGATAGGTTTTGCATCTGGATACACCGCTAGGTGGTGGACCACAAGATTTGGATCAAGTCCTCGCATACAGCATAACCCATGCAAAGTTTATTTGTCTCTTCCTTAGGAATTAAGTTAGAGTTCTGCTCTCTCCATAATAGTGATCTCAGCATAGAATGTGATATATGTGGGTCTCCTCCTCGCTCCTAGGTTGACTGGTTGCATTTTTCTACTAAGACTGGCCGACCTTCTCTTGATGAATAGCTCTAGGAAGATTGAATCCTTCATCCTCGTACCAGAGAGGTTTTCACCATTGATACCGCCCTTTTTTACTATTTTCTTGTCAGAGAGTGCCACAGTGTGGTTTTCACTCAAGGACTTGGATATGATTCTTAGTTTCTCACTTTTGCGACTGAAGGATTCAATCGTTTCCCCGTAATAAGCGTGTGTGTCCAACTCCATTATGAATCCTACCTCGTGATCTCCATCTGGAATGTTATCCCTCAATCCCATGAATTATGAGAGCACTTCATCATTTTCAAATATATCAAGAACTGGTGGTCCTCGTTGGTCATAGTCGATCAATTGGGGATAGACTAAGTGGATCTCATGAGTTTGATGATCAGATTCGAAAGATAAGGTACTAATCATGCAAAGGGTAGTATCCTCAAATAACCTAGGTAGACTGGTCAAGTGATCTTCGTCATCGCTACTAATATAGGGCTAAGTGATAAAGTTATGCATGTCTGTCCCTATGGGTATTAGGGAGTGCACTTGTACTAGGACTGGCTGAGGAGAAACATTAGCGGCTCTAACCAGAGGACTTCGGCCACGTATGGTTATTCTCGGAGGGGTACATCCAAGACCAAGATTTTTTATAGGTCGCGTCTCAGGCATGATTGGTATTAAGAGCCCATTGTCATTTTGCCCCAATCTTTGGTTTCGGTCATAGCCCATCACAAGCATCATGTGTAGGCCTTTGCTTCTTTCATCCATTGGTAATTCAGGTGTCGGTCTTTCATCTCGGTACAACATGTGAGATGGATCTGCTTCAATAACCTCTCGGCCAAGGTCTCCCCAGCTTGTGAATTCAGGATAATCCTCAGGATACGTTTGTGATGTGGAAGATTGATTTTCTTGTGGGCGTCCTCGTGATCTAGGAGATTGTGGTAACTCTCCTATCACAAAAGCATTCTTAGGGAGCCTATAACTTCCACAACCATCCTCTTGGATGATGAGCTTGATATCGGATATGGTGGGAATGGCGGGTGTCTCTGTCGCAGAAGTGGACGTGAGGGTGGCGGGGTCGATGTATGATGTGGATGGGCCCTCATCATTCTTTGGCACTTGGGGGATTTTGTAATATTTGGCTTCAAGGTTCTTGCAGTATGAAAACAGCTCAGGATCTCCATGGACAGTAACCTCTTGTACATTATGTGTAAATTTTACACATTGGTGGAAGGTTGATGCTACAACTTTCATTGCATGGATCCATGGACGTCCCAGGAGAATGTTATATGGTAAGTCGAGGTCCAGGACTTGACAGGTGGTTTCCATAAGCGTTGGTCCTACTTGGATAGGGAGCTTAATTGTGCCTTGAGACACTCTTTCTTGGTCATCATATGCTTTGATTGTGATGCGTTTACCTTTGTCAATGGTATCCTCTGATATTTTCAATTGTTTGATTAGGCTGAGAGAGAAGATGTTCAAACCTGCACCCCCATCCACTCGGACCCTTTTTATTTTTATCTTGTTTACAATGACCTCCAAGTGAAGTGCGTGATTGTGAGATGGTTGGGCGGGAAAATATTGGTCGGAAAATGTAAGGAGATTAGGTGTTATGATGTTTCCGACCATAGCTTGGAATTGTTTTGCATCGAGGTCTGCGGGATAGTAGATGAGGCTAATGCTTCCTCAAGGATCTTTTTATGGGTCGATGATATTTTTAACAACTCCATGATGGAGATGTGTGCTGGTGTTCTTTTGAGTTGGTCTACGACATTGTAGCTCTACGGAACGACTCTTGATGTAGGGACTCTATTGGGTTGGGATGACCCTGCAATGGTGACTTTGCCGCCTCTTGTGGTGACTCCACAATCTTCGGCATGGGTGCCCTTGATGGTGATGACCATGCAGTTTTCATTGAGGTTGGCAACAACTGCTTCGGTGATACATGATTTATTAATCGCCTTTCCTTTGTCCTTGTTATTCCCTTTGTTGCCATGATTCGGCATCAGATTCGTGTAGACTTTAAGGTCCTGATTCCTTGTAGGTGGTTCCACGTTTATGATTCTTTTGTCAATGAGATCTTGTATGATGTTCTTGAGTCTCATGCAATTGTTTGTGGTGTGGCTTTGATTTTGTGGAACTCACATAGTTGATTTTCATTGTACCAAGGAGGTTTGACATCAGGTTCTTGATAATTCTCAAATGTAGGAGCTTGGATGAGTTTTTCGTCGATTAGCTTTTTCATGATGTCCTCAAGTGGTTCTCCCAAAGTAGTGTATTTTCATTTGGGATAAGTCTTGCATTGAGGTGGTCCTCTTTGGTCATTGAGGTTATTGATGGTGGGATTATTGTTGGATTGATGCATTGTGTGATGAATGTTTTGATTTGGTGTTTGGATTTTTTGTGTGGATGTGTTTTGGCGTGGACCACTAATGACCACCTTGGCATCTACAACACCATCATTAGTGACATTTTTGTTTCTCGCCCATGTGTGAGGTTTATCATTGTAGTTTGATGACGAGCGGTTGTTTTGCGGTTCGTGGTATGATGTTGATTCGATGGGTTGAGTCACAAGGGCTCTTTCGATGCTAAGTGCCTTGGAGATCAATTGATCGTATGTGGTGATACCCTAAACTTTGAGATGGAATGATAGGTGACTTTCAAGGTTGGCTATGATTGTGCAGACTTGTTGTTCTTCTGGCATGGTCCATTTGCTCCGATTGGCCTTGGATCGCCATCGTTGAAGGAATGAAGCGAAAGATTCATTCTTTCCTTGTTTTAGAGCGTATAGTTCTTCGAGACTAACATCCATTGTAATGTTACATGCATAATTCTTAATGAATGTGTCTCTAATTTCTTCGAATGTCCTAATGCCTGAAGGTAAGTGAGAGAACCATTCTCTAGCATTGCCTGCTAAGCTCCTAGGGAATAGCCGCATCAGATAAGTATCATCATATGCGACCTCCATACAATGAACCTGGAATTCCCTGATGTGATCTTCAAGGTTTCCCATCCCTCGATACTTGTC
Organism: Sequoia sempervirens; assembly: GCA_007258455.2. Lineage (NCBI taxonomy): Eukaryota > Viridiplantae > Streptophyta > Pinopsida > Cupressales > Cupressaceae > Sequoia > Sequoia sempervirens. Next base: position 16,222 of record VDFB02106893.1, on the reverse strand, counting down.
AAATTTGGGGATTTCAAATCCCTTAGGGAATGGTTTCATGTCTAGGCTCCTAATAAAATGGATAGGACAATGTTGGTTTGCATTTTGGTTTTTTTTGCCTTGATTGAAGCTCTGCACTGCTGTGAGAGCAACCTCGAAAGGTGTTGTTACATTGTTTATGATCAGTAAGGGGATGAATGTGTTTTGAGGTGTTGCAATCGTGGTTTGGATGGATGGGTTGGTTGGTGCATTGTTCAATGGTATCGGTATGTTGTGGCGGGTGAAGTAGGCTTCTACTTGCTTTTGGATGGACAATGCCTGCTGCTGCCCCGGTTGTTGTTACGCCTAGGATTTGTGCTTGTTGTTGGCGCTTTGTCGCTGTTCCAACAACCATTTCTGTTCCCAATGCTTCGTTGTTACTGCCACTCGGCTTTGTTGTTCTTGGTATTGCTTTAATGCTGTTGGTATGTTTGCAATTGGCGTTTCGCTTGTGCAAGAAGTTGTGCTTTGTAAGCAGGGTTGTTGTGCCGAGCCAGCCGCCGAAGTTTGAGCTTGCACTCCTTGCGCTCGCTGGCTTGGTAATAAAAAGTTTGAGCCAACTTTGTTTGTAATGCTTTAGCGGTTTGGCTGCTTTGTTGTTGTTGGTTGTTGCAATAAAGCTTATTTGTTGTGCTTGTTGTGCTTGTAATGTGGCTTGTGCAGCTTTGGCAGCTTGCGCAGCTTGAGCGGCTTGTTGCATGACTTTTTGTTTCTGCACTTGTTGGTATCCTCTTTGAAAAGTGGCTTGTAATGTTGCGTCGAATTGGTTTGATGTGGTGAACGTTGGTGGTGGTGGATTTGGAATGGTGGTAGATGATGATGTTGTGTTGATTATTTGGTTGGTGGATGGTGTTGTCGTGTTGATTACGTGATTGGTGGATGGTGTTGATGTGGTAAGTGGCATTGTTGATGTGATTGGCCCTTGAGAGACCATGCTTTGCAATGTTGTGGGGGTGTTTGATGATGTTGCCATTGCTTGTGTGTTTGTCATTTGTGATGTCAACAATAAGTTTTGAGCATTTGGAAAAATGTTTTGATTGATGGTTGGGATGTTGTTTTGATGGATACTCGGTAGAGGGGGAAGCCCTAAACCAAGGAGTGGTGTAGATGACAATGGTGATGGTGGGAGAGGTGGAAATGTAAGGGTGAATCCTTACAGAGTGTTGTGGTGCTGAAAATGCCCCTAGTCCCAACATGTCCCCTTGTGAATTTGTGAGAAGAGGTGTTTGTGGTGTCTGGTGAAAAGACAAGCTGATGATGGGTCATAATGTAAAGTGAGAGGAAAATTTTGGTGTAATGGATTATGGAGGATGTTTTGTTCCACCGGTGTTTGTGTCCAAGTTTTGGTTACTAAGAAGGGGATGTGATTGGAGAGCATTGACAAGTGTGTTTCCCTTGTTAACATTGGGTTGAGTTGGAGAAAATGATGTTGTGAGTTGTGGGATATTCTGTGTGATGTTTTGAGATGGGGTGTAGATGAAATGGGGATGGTGGATGATTAAGGGAAACGATGTCTCTACCATAGTGGTCACATCAAGCAACCGAAGGCAACTTGCCCCTTGTTTTGCTAGTTCAAGCATGTACAATTCAAGGGTTGGAGTCTCTACCATGATGTTGATGATTCTATGGTTGTCCTGATTTTGACATTTCCTATTTCTCACAGACATTCCAAAGGTGAGGTCCTCCCCGATTTTCTTTCTCTGTGGGTTTCTGCATGATGAGGGGATCAATGGATTGTTTGATTCTGTGAGATTCATTTCTGTGTTTGTTTGGCTAAGGTCACTTGAAGTGGGAGTTTCTTTGTGGGCTTCCATACTCTTCTTGTATTGAGATCTCGTTTGAACCATAAAACAAGGATCAATCTTCGAGAATATGGGAGATGAATCTCTTGATTCCTTGGATTAATCTTTATTTTATGTCCCAAAGTGAAAGTTTTAGGATGCTTTTAGGATCAAATGTGATGATGATAAGATGGTGATGTTTAAAGATGGATGTTATGGATGTTTTTGGCTTTTGATAAATCTTGAATGAAATACTAGGCTTTGGATTTTTGATTGGTTTGATTTTTGGATTTTGAGATTTTGTCCCTTGATCTTGATTTGATTTTGATTTTGATTTTGGAACAAAGGACCCTAAGATGTTTGATAATGATCTAAAGGATAGCTAGCCAGTATGATGATTCGGATATGTGTGAGGAGAAGGATGCATCTACCCAATAATCATACCAAACACATTTAGATTGTTCCTACCAAGTATGTATGGAGTAGCGATCTACATACACTAAGCTATACAAGATGATTTGACACTTGACTAAGGATATGCAAAGGATGCATTTACACATTCCTAGCCAAAGGTGTTTTGATAAATGTTTTCAAGGACTTGGTCTCAATGATTTTGGTGTTTGCTTGATTTTGTCATAAAAGCCTAGGACTCAAGGATGATTTCAAGGTTTTTCAAAAAGATGATTTGTGAGATGGATTTGATGTTTTGAAAGATGGATGAAAGAGGTTTGATTTGTTTTGATCCTTAGGTGAACCTAAAAAGACATTTTGTTTTCCTAGACCTAGGTATTGAAGAGCATGCATATGCTTCCTAATGACCTTTGTAACCAAGGATTGATTTCATTTGAACTTTCATTTTCAGATTTCTAATCAATGATTTGTGCTTTTGGGATTTGGAGTCTTCAACACACATGAAAGTTCATTTTGCTTATCTTTACTTAATGGTTTTATTTTACCAAAAACACTCTCTTTGATTAAAGTTTCAAACTAAGATATCCAATGTCTTAATTTCTTTAAACCCCACAAGATATTTTATGTGGAAATTCAATGAACTCAAGGCAAGGGTTTTCCTATTGTTTACTCAAGAAGACAAATTGAGGTATAATCGAATGCTTAGGAACCTCTAAGGATGTGAATCCCCAGGAAAAACAGTAACATATGGATTGAGTCAATGATATTTGTCTTCAAAAGGGTTTGAAATTTTGAGAATCATGTTGAATGTTTGTTTGCAAAATGTTTTCGAATACCACACTATGTTTTCAAACGAAGAACAAGTACAAGCCCATGGATGTGTAAGACAATATTTGTTGGATTCCCACTTGACAAGCTCCATACGCTTATCTCAGCAGTGGTTAGATGTTTGATCTCATCACCCTCCACGACTCATTATCGTCAATCGGGGCAGCCAAGCATCAACACCCATGAAACTCCCATGGCATGCTTTCCATCTCTACTAGAAGACCGTAAGAGTGTGGGGCGGCTTCAGAATGACCGTTCTTGCACCAATAAATAGATTAAGGATTTTGGAAAATTCTAGCACATGGGTTCTAGTAAGGACTTTCCGTTCGTGGAGATTGACCCATTCGGCAAGAGTCCCCTTCTATCCATCTTGTCGGAGCCAACCGCTGATAATGCATGCTTAACCAATACCCACATTTATATCCCCGACCGAAATACTCTTGGCTTTAGAGTGTTACCGACAGAGTCGCTCCTCGTGGGTGAGTACTTTTCCCGTGCCCCTCTAAGATAAACAAAAGCAAGCAAAGACACAATCCGTAACTCTATCAATCTTGATGGCACAAAGAAAGAGAAGTGTAATGTGAAATGCCCTACTCACACTCGCACAAGATGTCTAATTTTAAACCCAAATCGAAGTGTTTCAAAGCAATAAAATGTATTTTGAGGGTTTCCTTCTTGCACCCTAGATCGCATGGTTTAAGGAGAGGATAATGCGACTCAAAAGACAAAATCACACAATTCAAGCATCTCTGTTCATTTTATAGCCTTCAAAGCAATTGTGAGTTTGTTTTAAGCACCAAAATGAAGTGTGAGTTTTGATTGTTCAATTCTTAACCTCAAACAAAATCTAGTGAGTTTGTCCTAAGATTCATTTTAAGCCCTTTGCAATGAAAAATCAAATTGTTCTTTTTAGACCCAAATGAAAATTAGTGTTCTAAAACGAAAAGATAAACAATTTCATGAAGTAGTGTTGATCAAACACTTAAAGCGTTTAAAAACACTTTGAGTTTTCAAAAAAAATATCCTCCTTTCGTTTTCGTTTGCTAGCCTTCTCCTTCACTTTGTACCTTTTCCTTTCGCTTTTCCTTTGTACCTATTAGAGCATACAAGCATCAATTTATCATTTTAATTCCTAACTTCAAAATACAAAATAAGATAAAATAAAAACTAATGATTTTGACTAATGAACGAAACAATTACGAGAGCCTTAATTTGCACCAATTTTAAAGCACTCTTTGACCAAAAAGAAAAAAAAACAACCACAAGACTATTCCCTTTATTCGTAATTTTAGATCCTTCTATGTTCAAGACTTTTCCAAAATTCCACACCCCAAAAGAAATTTGTTTTAATAATAATAAAACATCTGTGAGCTATATAACATTATGCGAGCTAGTAGCAGACTAAATAATAATGGTTTTAATTTTATCTTACAAGCTTGCATCAAATGTTTCTAACACACCACATGGGATATTAGGCTCCACCAAAATAATACAAAAATCATGAACCTATCGTTCTTGGAAATTAGCACTTAGTGTGAAAGCATTACTATCACGTGTCTACTTACCTGAATTTTTGAGTGACAAGACCATATACTTGTTTGCTTCCACGGATCTGATCTATTTAATTCAAATCACTTATAAATGCCTAGTCAAGTCAAGGTCTGAAAATAAACAATAAAAGCTACCTTTCCTAAGTTGACACGCATGATGGAAGCTTGGTGGAAAGGGGTGCATTTACCCAGCTACGTTGGAGGACATAATAGTAACAAGATTTGAAAAATAACTCGCTGTTCAATGTTTTCCTACAATCAGAAGAGACAACTCAAAAGATAGCTGCAAAATTCTCATGTTTCCCATCGCCAAACACAGATCCACCACCAGCGCATATGATAGTAGAAGTCTCTTAAACACTTGTTAGTGAGCGCTCGCGTGGCTATTGTAAGGGCATGTCTGTTATGAAAATGTAATAAACTACAAGACAAGAGCAGATGGATAAACTTAAACCAAAAGACAGGAGTAGGAGAAGACTTATTTATGCGCTGGTCGCCTAAGAGAACTAGTAGGTATAAAATTAACCACCATGCTCACAGAGCAAACAGAGATCCATAGAAATTGATTTCACTCATATGCTTGTAATAAATTCGATGTGAAATGCTCTACCCTGTAGAAAACAACTCGCTTTGCTGAACAAGCTCATAGGAAACGTGTGAACCTGATTTCTATCATAAATTATGCATAGATCATGAGTCATTTGATAAAGTGGTTGTTTCCCAGTATCTTATATTAACGAGGCATTTTATACGCTGGCCACCCAAGAGAACTTCATCTATTGGCATAAGAAAACAATCAAAAATAAGGTCGCCAAAGAATAGTCATAAATGCGCAAGAAATAGTGACAGACAAAAAGACATCATAACGTGTATAGAGAATAGATTCGAGCAAATAATAGTAAACGCGCATGAATAAGCGTTACAATAAACATAAAATCTCAATCAATAGAGGATCTAAGTGCAGTGATCTAAGGAGGCATTTTATACGCTGGCCGCCCAAGAGAACTTCATCTATTGGCATAAGAAAACAATCAAAAACAAGGTCGCCGAAGAATAGTCATAAATGCGCAGGAAATAGTGACAGACAGAAAGACACCATAACGTGTATATAGAATAGATGTGAGCAAATAACAATACACGCGCATGAATAAGCATTACAATAAGCATAAAATCTCAATCAATAGAGGATCTAAGTGCAGTGATCAGAATCAAATTACTATCCAAAAAATCTTATATTGATTTGCAAAGGCATTCTTCTGTTTCTCAATCAATTCCAAATCGTGTTATTTCCTTCCCGATTCTTGAGACACAGAATAATAAATACCAATCATCTTTACCATATAAACACAATATTCCTGATTATCTACAAATTACAGGGATTAGTGAAACAATACACCGTTACGCTAGCATTTGGATTGTATATCAATGCACTAGTACACAGGAAATAGATTTTTAAACAAGCGAAACAATACAGTTCATAGAGGCTGCAAAAAAAGATTTTTTTTTTTTCAAAATATGTGAAATGAAGGATTACTTATCAAACTACGTTTGGGGATCATATGAAAGTTTCAAGATTTTAATTTCGTTAAAGAGATAAAAAATCTCTCTTGCCCTCCTTCTAGCGCCAAATGTGGTGCATACTTTTGAAATCTGCAAAAGACTAAGCTTCATACAAGGTTAGTAAATCACAAATTCCTCAAGCATGACCCTATGAAATACCTTGCAAATGTTCCAAAATGCAACAAAAGATAAAAGAGAACCACAAGCATAATGAAAACACTCAACAAATTACCTATTCCATAGTGGATTGGTGTCACATGTGCAAGTGACCCTTTCCCAACCCTTGCTAAGAAGCCAAAATGATGAAATGCAAATGGAGATGATGAGCAAGATGAGTTCTCAAATCAAGAGAGTAACCTTGCAAAAAGTTGTGTATCCCATGAATGAGGATTAAGCCTTCTTTTATAGATTTTCTTGATGAGAGATTGGCCAAGATGGTGAATGTGGGACTAAAGATCCTCCAATGAGAAGATGACACTTGTCAAGTGGTGATAGGCCAATGGTTGTGCAAGATTTGGGAAGAGTGCCCATGAGAGGGAGAATTTGAATTCAAATTTGAGAGTAAATGCTGTTGGGGACAAGAAAATGAGCAATAAATGCAATGTTGAGGACAAATAAACTTTCCTTTGAATTCAAAATTGAGGAATATTCCCCATAAATGCCATGTTGATGGAAAATTTGATTTAATAAATCAATAAATTGATTTATATGTAAAGCATAAATCTAGAGAATGCAAGTGGTGAGATTAGTATTTAATCGTGTTGCCGATTAAATGTACGGAGGACATGGCCGGGATGAATGGTGCTTAGATGATTTTGACTTTTGGTGACTTAAATATTTGATTTATTTAAATTAGAAAAATGGTGGAATATGATTTGGGTTTCTGATTTAAATGGATGTTTGATTTATTGCGTCAATTTATAATGTTTATCCGATTTTAAATAACCGACCTTAGAAATGAGATTATTTAATGAATGGATGAAAGTGATGAACGGACCTAATGTGAAACCTAATTTGATCCGACCGGACGGGACGCATAATGTTAATTTTGCATGTCTACATGTGAAAAGGGTATGCTCAAGTTTAAGGCATATATTTTGAAGAGACATTTGCTCCGGTAGCAAGATTGGAAGCAATCAAGATGTTTCTCGCTCTTTCAACATTCAAGAATTTCAATATATATGAGATGGATGTGAAGTCAACATTTTTTAATGGATAGCTAGAAGATGTCTACATTGAAAAATTGGAAGGGTTTCAATGTTCTAACAACCCAGATTATGTTTGTAGATTGAAGAAGGCTTTGTATGGACTCAAACAAGCTCCTAGAGCATGGTATTCAAGGTTGGATGGATACTTGCAGTAGCAAGGGTTTCAGAGAGGAAGTGCAAATAGTAATATGTACATAAAAATAGAAGGTGATCAACTATTGATAGTTGTGGTCTATGTAGATGATATCATTTTTGGTGGTAGCAGTGATGACATGTATAGGGAGTTTCACAAGGAAATGCAAAATGAGTTTGAAATGTCTATGTTAGGTGAATTATCTTTCTTTCTTGGGTTGAAAATTGTATAATAAAATAAAATAATTTTCATTTCCTAGAACAAGTACATTAAGGAGATGCTAAGAAAGTTGAGAATGAAATATTACAAACCGATAGGAACACCTATGGTTACAAGATGCAAGTTAAGTAAAGATGATGAATTTTCTCTGACGGACCAAACCTTGTATAAATCTATGATTGGTAGTTTTTTGTATGTGACAACATCTAGACTAGATATAATGAAGGTGATTGGAATGGTTGCTAGATTTCAGGAAACACCTAAGGTAACTCATGTTAAGGTAGTGAAGAGAATATTCAAATATTTGAAGACTACTATGGATTATGGATTGTGGTATCCAAAGAGTAAAAAATTCACTCTAACTACATACATAGATGTAGATTGGGTAGGTTTGCATAGATGACCGAAAGAGCACAAGTGGTGGTGCATTCTTTCTTGGTGATAGTTTAGTGTCCTGGTTGAGCAAGAAACATGACTCAGTTTCTTTATCTACAACAAACGTAGAATATATTATGGCAACATCATATTGCACTCGAGTATTGTGGATGAAGAAAAATTTAAAGAAGATGAAGATTGAGTTTGATGAACCTATTTCTATTCTTTGTGATAAAACCTGTGCCATACATATCTCAAAGAATCCAGTAATGCATTCAAGGACAAAACACATTGCAATCAAGTATCATTTTCTAAGAGAGAAGGTTGTTGAAAAGAAGGTGACATTGGAGGATGTTGAGACAAAGGAGCAAGTAGAAGATATATTCACAAAACCACTTCCTAAGGAGAAATTTGAGTTTCTCTGACAAAAGTTGGGAGTTATTTCTCCCTCCTCTTGAATCAAGAGGAAGCATAGGCTGAGGGAGAGATTGGTTTCCCTATTGTAAGAAGGCTTGGTGGTCTTGCAGAATATTTTTAGAAGCAATGAAGCATGGACTCAAGGAGATTCTATCAGGGAAACAAGTTTTCAAATTGTGTAGAGTATTGAAAATACAGAAAAGGATAAATTAGATACAAAGGGTGAGTATGATTGTTGACCTTTGCCATTGATTTCAAAGGGGGAGAAATTGAACTCAAAATGCTATATCTTTCATAGGGGAGAAATTAATCTAAGGGAAGAAATATCTTCATGTGTAGCTAGGCCCTACAATTTTTTTTTTTCCATCAATGAAAAAGGGGGAGATTGTTGAGCATAGGTTGTCATTGATGTCAAATGTTTTTAGTAATGGCATTGATGTCAGAGGTTGTCATTCATGCAATAAGAAGTTTGATGTCAAATGAATTATTTGTGTAAGGCTAAGCTTGTAATGGTACCTGAATTATCATTATATTTCCTTTGACTTATCATTTTGAGTTACAAAAGATTTGTAGAAGATTTCTTGATGCATGCTATATGTCAAAAGTTCAGTATGATCTGTGTTGGTAATTTTACTATTAGGATGCAAAATCAAGAAATATTTATTAATAGTTTTGAGGAGTGTTTGTATGACTGGTATATTCTTGCAATATCATGATTGCATCTATTCAATATGATAGTGGTGGTCCCGAAGTTTGTATCTGAATGTTTTAGTTCAATTCTCAAGGTAGAGAGATTTCTTTGGAAATAGAATCATGGTCCGCATTTCTTTTAGAAATGTAGGTCTTTGCGATCTCAAAGGAGAGTATGTCTACACTAGTTCTATCATATTCCCAAGTTTCCAAAGGATATGTTTAGCGTGCAAAATATTGAAGTGACAAAAGTTTCTTTATGTTTGTCTATCAACCTGTTGGAGTTCAAGGTGTGTGTGGTAATGACTAGTAGCATGCAAAATTCAAATCTTGTGTGTGGTGTTAAGATAGGACTTGCTTAAGGTTCATGTGGTAGCACATGGTATCATGTTATTTTGGAAGCAATAAAACTTGATTTTGAACCAACCTGTTACACGTTTCATGTAATTTAAATTTAGGTCCACCTTATGTCACCCTAGATTTTTACAGATCCTTGACCAACATAGAAGAGTATTAATATAATCTCATGTATATATTTCTTGATTGTGCGGATGTATTGGGTGAAAAGTGTGAATTAGAATTACCCCTCTGTGAAGAAAAGTTGGTCGCTGGTGCAAATTAAGGAGAAGGTGGTGGAGATAAAAGGGAGAGTTACATTTCAGTGTATGTGCTAGTATCACAAGATCATATTTAGTGAGGAAGAGTGTCAGTTGTGACTCTGGCACATGTTGAGTTACATAGAAGATCCGCAAGCATTATATTTGTATTTCAGTAGGACTGGTGTTCTACCTATTTTTTTATTTCATTGGGGATATGTGTCTCTAGTAGGTTGGTGCCTACAAAAACAATAGGTGATTGGTATCTCTAGAAGGTTGGTGTCTAATTCAATGTGTAAAATTCACTTATGTATCTTTCTACATTATGAGGTTGGATTTGGGTAGTAGGTTCAAGCAACTATTCTCATCATGGTTTTCCCATCTTGGGTTTCCATGTATATCTAGTGTTCACTTGTGTGCTTTATGATTTTAGGTTTTATTTTCTTATGTGGTGAGTAGGACTAAATATTTAAGTTGCATGATCTAATATTCTATGTTGAAGTTAAGAATTTTGAATTGATTATATCTATTGATTCATGCCCCCCTCTTAGTAGATTGTGTGCCCTTCACAAATCACATATGCTCATGTGATTCTCACACATGTGTGAGATCAATTGTATATCACAATCACACATCCCTATAATCCTTCTTACACATGATGTGTGAGAAATTTCAATCTCAAAAATTTGTCAAGATAATTTTGTTTGTCTAAATCTCTTTGATCCTTTCCCTCCCCAAGTTCACCAAGAATAATTTTCCACTTGGAGGCTCCTCATATATCCAATCCTCTCAATCATCATCAACCATTGATCTCTTGGATCAATCTCAACCATTTATTAATCATCTATTCAATCTATATATCAAACCATCCTTCAAACCAAAAAGGGGGCCTCTTGAATGAAAAATCATGTTGTTGGTTTGAAGAGAAACACACATACAATTATTCAATTAGACACATTTAAGATCACATCCACACAATTGGTGTACAATAAGAGGCATTGAGAGGTCTCTTGTGAGGTTTCTCAACTTGGATGCACTACCTCTTTGGCTTAATTAGAGGTACATTTGGAGGCAAGGTAAAGGCTTATGTTTTTAGTTTTAAGTGTTGTTTTTATTCGTTGTTTCATCTTGTCCATGTATTTTGTCATGTTCGATGGGAATTTTGTACCTAAAACTAATATTTTTTGAAACAATTTGTGAGTTTAAAGTTGTAGGTCCTTGATTTTCCACATCCACTCTATTTTTGACATCTCTACCAACATGCTTCGATGCATTAGTTTTACTATGATGCTTCTATCTATGACCTAGGGATGACTTGGATGGCATTTCATATTTCATTTTCCTTTTTGTCTTCTTAATATTTGCTAGCATTTTTGGTAGTTTTTGTAGGGTTTTCTAAATTATTAGTTAATCTATGTCTTTTCCTAAAAAATTTGGTGCAATACAACTTATTTTTGTTGTAGGAATCCCTCATCTTTTCACCATAGACCTAGCTTGACACATCCATTTTCTTGAGATATGCCCACTTAGTGGGTTGAAACCTTTACTGTTTAAGTTAGGACCCCATGGGTTTTATGCTAAAATAATAATAGATATTGTCACTCCACTTCCTAAAGTGACACATCCATTTTCTTGTGATATACCCACTTAGTGGGTTGACACCTTTACTCTTGAAGTTAGAACCTCATATTATCATTATTATTGGGATTTATACTAAAATAATAATAGACATTGCCACTAAACTAGGTTTGAGTGCTCATTTAACCATTTTAAGCTCAACCAACCTCTATTTATAGGCTAAAGTAAGATTTTCTTGTCCCCTAATTGCTTCAATGTTTTTGCTTCCTAAAGAGATGTTTCCACTTTTCCATGACATATTTCCTAACAAATCGATGCCTTTTCTACAAGACATTTTCCCTCCATTTTAATCATTTGTATGCCTTTCATTTCTCATTTTTCTAGTTTTTATTAATCTCCAAACTTATTAATATATTATTCTAACACTCACCATCCTCAATTTTGCAAGTTTTTCATAATTTTTAAAGTAATTTCACTAGCTTCTATTATGTTGTCACACAAGTATTTGCTTCAATGTATCCACATTTTTCTTTGTCATGTCTACACTACATTGGTATCTTTGCTTTATGTTTCAATATGTTCATAGGTTAAAAACTAGTAAATGCAAAAAGTTCCTTTTGTCGCATCCATTTTTCTTCACCACATCCACTCTATATTGCAACATATGATCTTTATGTCAATCTATGCATTCTAAAACAATTTATTTTATCATTTTCCTTGGTTTTTATGCTAATTATTTGTGAAAATTTCTATTACTAATTTATTTTTGTAATAAAATTATATTTCCAAGACCTTTTAAAACTACTAAGAATTTTATTGTAAGTCTCATCATCCAAGACTCATTTTTTCTTACTAGTCTAGTTACACACATTTAAATTTTTAAGGGAAAACAATTCTTGTTTTCTATTCTTGTGGTGGTATTATGTTGTGTATGCTCTCTCATCACACCGAATGTGATCTTGGAGATTTAAAAACAACATTATTTTCTTGTGTTTGAATTAGTTCATTAAAAAATAAAGTGTTTATGATCCCTCCTCACACTACAAGGTTATCTTAGAGATCAAAATCACTTGTTATCTCTTACCTCTAGTGAGTCTATCTTGGATTTCATCACTAAGGGGATTAATTTAAACATTTTTTTCTATTGGCATATGTAAGTTTGTAAGATAATTGAAAGACTCTTCCATTGAGAGGACACTTGTCACTATGGCCAAGTTTGCAAAAACTTTAAACCTTATAAAGTAATAGAGGAGAGTGGGTTACCCTTTCCTAGAAAACCATTAGGAATATCCTCTCATTTCATGAAATCAAGCCTCACCTTCCTTCAATTATATCAAGGATTTCTCCTATAAACCTTGTGCATCCTAGTTCAAAACCATCAACTATGTTTAATTTTAATAGATCAATTGTAGATTACACTAGGAAGTTACTCACCCTATATCACTAGAAACATGATTTTAGGCTATGTGTACACTCCTCTTGTGTCATTAAGTAATCTTGGGTGATAAATAGTGGTTAGTTCCTCATCATGGGCCACATACTCCATTCCTAAACAAGGTATATTGGTGGGATCACAATCATCCATACAATTGCTTGATTAAATTTAGGTTCTTCTTTTGCTTTGTGTGTTTTCTTGTCAAAACTGATGAAATCCTTCTTAAATCCAAAGCTTAAAACTTTTCTCCATCAACCATCCAAAATTCACCTCCAACCTTTAAATCCAAATCCAAAATCCATCAAAATTAAATCCTAAAACAAAGGTTTCCATCCCCTACCCATCAATCCACAACCCTTAATCCATAATTCAATTCATAACCAAATCTCACAAACCAACCTAAAATCTTATCAAATCCACCTCCAATCCTTAAGAATGATCCATTATATTCCATCATCGTAATCAAAACTCCAAATTTTATCCACATCAATCAATCATCTTCAATCCCCCCATCCAAATCATATATACAAATTTTTATCATAATCCACTATTCAATCCCAAATCTTTATCCTAATCTAAAACACTAGGTAATCAAATCCAAAACAAGAAAAATCTATAATCCCAAGTAATAATAAACATCTCACATCCTCTCATCCTCATCCAAGACATCAAATCCATTATCTTAATAATAATACCCTAATCCTAATCCTTTCCATCATCTAAATCCTCAAATCCTAATCAAATCTACCCCCATCTAATCCAAACAAAAACCAATCATCTCCTATGTAACAACCCTTATGTTATGCTTAGTAAATTTTCCTAAGTTTTCATGTCAAGTGAATACACCATGATGCCAAAACATAGCAATAATTTTTTTTCATTCCATAATGTAAGTTACATGCACATTTGAAATAACACTATTTCCAAACTTCCATTGCATTCCATTGTAATTTCACAAATCTTTCCATAACATAGATTTCATAATGAATGAACTCAAGTTTATCATTCATGATTACATCCTTCCATATAAATGGGTACATGATACATGCATAGCTCTTCCGAACTTCATCTGGCAATAGATATACAAATTGATCCTGATGTTGTTACAATGGTGCATACCTTCTAGATGTATTCGATCTCTAGTGCATACACTCCAATTGTCCCCAATGCTAGCACAAACATTCACAAACCTCATCCGCCAACTGATGAGGATAAGCATCACTCAAGCGCTTTTCTGCCAACCATGGACTCAAATGCGGTCCCTTGTACATCTGTCACACATGACAAGATGGCCCTACCATTTTCCAAAGAGATTGGATGGTAAGCCTTATAAAAAATGCTTATCTGAGCTTATTTTTTTGTTCTACAAACCAAAACCTAATCATATGTTCGTCTTCCTTACGAGTATGAAAATATTGAACTAGAATGCATAAGAGGAACACATTGAAATTGACAGTGTAAACAATGACAACTTACACTACTTTGGCCAAAGTATTCTCACCCAGTACTTCAATTGATAGTCTTCCTATTCACATACACTTCTACAACTCAATTTGGATTATGACCGTTCATATACTATGCTTAGGTGATTTCCTCCAATGGGTAATCTTTAACCCCAAAAATAACCTATTCCCCTTTTCCCAAAATACAATGTTATCCCTACCAATTAAGCCTAAGCATAAGTTACCACTTCAATGGACATTCCTATCCTAGGTATAACATATGAGCTTTTCTAGTTTACACATTAACTTTGCATAAACATCTTAACAAGCTATTCCCTTCAGCGGACAACCTAGTCCTAGGTTTAACTTTATAAGCTAAAGTATAGCTACATAAGCTTCATCTAATCGCAGATTAAATATTCATATATAATTGAATCCATTCAGTAATATATCACATTAATAAGTGATTTTCATCAAGAGTATAATCACATAAATGAATGACCTCAATCGAAGAATAATCATATCAATAGATGATTCCATTCGAGAGTGTTAATCTCTTTAGTAAAAAGAGTTATTTATAAGAGTAGAATCTTGTCAGCAATATGATTTTATCTCAACAATATAAAGAAACTTCACCAAGTAGCAACTCTAACTCAGTAGGTAATTCCACCTATGTCTCCATACATATCATATCTCATAAGCTCAAGTGATTTACTTAATCACATAGGCGAGTCTCAACCTCAATATACCCTAATCTTAGGATAAAGTCATAAACCAATGACTATTCCAATTATATAGGTTAATCTCATCCTATATGTTTCAATAAAGACAAATGTACAACCCAACCCAAAAGGTAAATCTTAACCTAAGGTTTCACTCTTTAATCAAATGAACTTCTAGACCCAATTAGGTTATTCTAAACCTAGGGTTTCATTCAAGAGTATAGTATGATCAAGTGATCATTCAAGTAAAGATATTTGATGCGGTTTGCATAATGTCACATCATATCTTTCATACCTTCACTTTTTTAATGCTAACCCTATCATTCCCAAGGTTCCCTAGCATATTAAGCTATATTGCTAAGTTACTACATGACATTGACACAACACACATTATTCACATAGTCTCAACTATCTATGTATCAAACATTAATATCTAATCCCCATATAGGATATATAGGAGTATTAAGATACTAATCTTAATCATATTTCATCATTTCGGGTATATAATACCACTGATAAACAAACACTCCTATTACAGAGTAAATACAAGAACTTTCATAGAAAAGCTTAAATCAACTTCTTTTTCCTTTCTAAAGAAAATGCTATAATTTACTAATGCAAGTATTCTCAAGTAGTAACAAACAAAGCATTCAAATCTCATTCTTTCATAAATAAAGAAAAATAAGAGAAGACTAGTTCCTCATGCCTGTAATACACTTAACCAATTGTCTGACTTGACACATAGCCTTCCAACAACAACTTCCTAGCTTCACTTAATCCTCTCAAAGCAATAATTCACTATGAATTCTCTCACAAGTTGATAATATGTTCTAAAAAATATAGCTCTTCACAAAATACTCAAGGCTCTCACAAAATACAACAAAATGCAATTATAGAATAATGCAAAATAGTGTGTCCAAATGAGAGAACTATCATCTCAATTTATACAGAAAATGGAAACTTTGCAACCTATAGAAAAGGCATGGTAATTGATAGCTCTCTACATGCAAATCGACTCACAATACTCAGCTAAAAGGTGGCAAAAAACTAAGTGTAAACTCATCATAAAATGCTACAGATCGACCTTTTTATTTGACAACAAAAAATGACTAATTCAAATGTGCACATGCCCAAATGATGGCAGTCGAATTGCAACCAAAATTTTCTTCTACAAGAAAGAGCATTCAATACAATGGCACCAAGTTCTCAACAATCTTCCTATTCTTTAGCTTTCCATTTAAATAGAGAATAAGTCAAAC
>VDFB02106892.1:0-25060 GCA_007258455.2 Sequoia sempervirens | reverse complement strand
TTTGCACCATACATAACAAAGAAAGATATGAACAAAATATCACGGTTACGCAGTCAAACAAAGGGATTTCTAGATAATTATACAGTGATGCACAAATTCATGCTCTCCAACATATTAACATGCACATGGTTTTCTACTGCTACTTTGTTATTTGGCTTTCATTGACAACTAATATGTACAGAAGCATAATTGTATTTATTTATTTCTTTTTATTTTTGTGTATTTAAACACTAGTTAGCAGCTACCTAATTAGTTACATATCAGATCAAACAAGGGTAAATGAGAAATATGGAACTGACTAGATTGACATGAGTCGAATGTCACCTGGTCCTATTAGCTGATACACTATGATTACTGTCACATTTTAGCATCTACCAAGTCTCATGGCTCCAAACCTAGTATCATCTAAAAGCCACATAAATATTCAGTTTCCAACCCAATCGGGTCATTCTATACTTACTATTAATTGTTTAATACAACTACATGCAAGTAGAAATCACAACTCATGACATCCTTATACACTTATGCACAAATACATGCTCTCTAACATATTAACATGCACATGGTTTTCCATTGCTACTTTGTTAATTGGCTTTGATTTATAGCTGAATTATGCACAATGATAATTATCATTATTTCTTTCTTTTAATTATTATGTATTTAAAGACTAATTAACAACTACCTAATTAATTACATATGCATTTTTACAAGGGTAAATGAGCACCACAAACTTGATAACAATGACACAGTTAACATGCCAATATCAAGGTGTTCATTCTAAATACTCATTGATTACAATATGCTAACCATATTTCAATTTTATATGGTTCCGTATATGCATATATAAATATCTCTTTTTCTTCATCTCATTATGTATCTGTGTATCCATAGATGCAATTATGCATATATCGATTTATGCATATATCTCACCATCTCTTTATGCATCTGTCTATATATGTATGGATGTATCTACGGCTACATGTATACATCAATTTATGCATATATGCACCTATGAATTGCATGGAAACATCCATGTATATATGCATCTATCGATATCTTGCATGGATACATGTATATATGCATGTATGGACTCATGCACCTATGTATATGTCTTTGTCTCTACCCATTTGTAGATGCATATATGCATTTTTCTACACATCCATTTATCTCCACAGCTCTCTATGTAACATATCTATCTCTCTCTGTATACATGTGTCTATGCATCCATCTATACATGTGTGCATGTACAACATGCACATATGTATTTGTGCACCTATGCTGGCCACCCATGCCCACCAAGCCATACCAGCACTTTCGCCACCAGGAAGATGCCATTTAATGCATTTGCTTCAATTATTTTGACCTCTCTATGTGTTCGCATTTTCCTGATATTTCAATGCATTTAATTTGCACTCATGGATTGCGTACCTCTACTTGCCAGTTTTATAAACTATGCCTTTCCTTAAATTTATTTAATCAATCTATGCGATCGCATTTCACTGATTTTCTATAACAATAATGATTTATAAAGCTATTCTGATAAATAGAAACAGATAAATGCTAATTTTCCAATATAAAAAAATCAAAAGTTGTATGTTGACATACAATCATGCATATTGTCCATACATGCATATATGCATATATGCTTTCATCCATATTTCCATGTCTATATGAATACATCCTTCCATGTAACATATGCATTTGTAGCTATATGCAAATATGCATGGATCCATGTATACATGCATTCATTTCTCCATTTGTCCATGTTGTTCTATTTTTTGTCTATACATGTGTCTGTCAATGCATCCATGCATATATCTGTGAATAGCTCTATGTATTTCTCTGTCCATGCATTTATTGTTTTCTAACGCACCAGTGTTTGCATTTTTTTAGTTTCATGACCTTCCATATTAATTGTTTTCATTTTTTGTTTTTTTACAAGTTTTTGGTAATGCTGATCCGTCTTGATGTATCTGTTTGCATTTCTACTACAGACGGTCTAATCATTCCAATGGTTACATATAAGATGTTGGCTGCTCAAAAAAAAAAATGTACATATATTTACATATTTTAAATCTACATTAGCTTGGGTGATTTCTAAGACATAAGTAGGGTGTTTCTAGGAGCTTGTAGTTAGTTTATTATCATCATATTCTGAATTGTGTTCTTCTTGGAGACTTTTAGAGCTTGTCTCTTGAAAGTGACTTACTATTATCAAGTATTTGTAGTATTTTTCTTACTGTATTGTTTTATTGTGCAATTTGATTCATTACAAGTGGTATTATAGAATAATATTGGCACTATGAAGACAAGAAAAAATCATATATGTTATTTTAGAGTTCATTTTAGGAAGTATATATCTCTCTAATTTGTTAAATATTTTATCGGTTTTCAAATATTTTTCAAGGTCATATTCAAGTTATTGCAATATAAATTCTAAGGTAATATCCTTAAATATCATTATATTTTTATATCTATTCTTCTCTTGTCGCATTTCGAGGAACCTCAAGGATCTCGACACCTTGTTCAGTACGAAGGAGAGTGAGAAATGGGACATGAGTCTTTTTCCTGTGTTTGTATTGAGACACTCAGCCCTATGATGATTTTAAAAAGCATAACCAATAACAAACTAGACATTCTTCCACCCTTTGTTGGAAGAAATGATCACTTCATACCCTATTCATTCCATTCATTTCCATTTCTACCCTTCCACATCCTTTCTTCTCAAATCAAATACATTTCAAAATCCATTTATATGCTTGCCTTGCATCACACCAATCTGTTGCATTCCCTTTTTCATTCAATCCAGCTCCCTCATTCAAATTTTTATTTCTCGCATTTAATTTTAAGCATGTAACTCAAAAATGATAAATTCCTACCATTTACATTCCATTCATTCTCATTTCCAGGGTCGCATATCCTTGCCTCCCATATCAAATACTTTTCATAACGCATTCATATACCTTACTTCCATCTCATCATTCTCTCAATTCCCTCTCTTTGTTGCACTTACATAGCTCATTCTTCTTTATTACCCTTATATAGCTTTATCTATCTATAGCTCAAATATACCTTCATCCATCACAACAAAATTCACACCATACCAGACAGAGGAAAAAATGAAGAAAATATCAAGGTTATGCAATTAAACACTGAGGGCTTTCAAAATAACTATCATAACATCCAGTTGTATTCAAGAGTTCTTTTCAAAATGTTTTTTCTAAATCCTGTTTATTACAGATACCTAAGAGCACGTATCACAGTTTCTTGGAGACTAAAATGTATCATCAGATTTAACAAATATTTCCATGTATACATGCATTCAAATGCATCGTTAGATATCCTTTATACACTTGTTCAAAAAACAATAATGTATTATTCTTTTGTTTTGATCATAAATGTTTTTTGTATATCTTTCAAATGCAAATTGTTTCTGACATTTCTAACTTTATGCACGCAGGAATATATAGATTCTTGTTTACATACCAAATTACATGGGCTCATGTACACGTCGTTGCATGCATAAATGTTTGCATTGATCCATATATTTATGCATTCCTTCGATATATGCATTGCTAATAAATAATTAATCTTTCCTGTTTTCTTTCATTTAATACTGCAAATGCAAATTGTTTCTGACATTTCTAACTTTATGCACACAGGCATATATAGATTCTTGTTTACATACCAAATTACATGGACTCATGTACACATCCATGCATGTATACATGTTTACATGGGTCCATATTTTTATGCTTCCCTTCGATATATGCATTTCTAATAAGTAGTTTCTTTCTCCTATTTTCTTTCATTTAATACTACAAATGCAAGTTGAGTCTCATCGTGCTTTCAGACTCGTTCAAATGCCGGGGATGCTTTCCACTCTTGTGTGCATTATGTGCACATCGATACATGTATACATGCATACATGTATACATGAATGCCTCAAGCATTGTTACAAATGTTTCTCTCTCATTAAATTTCAATGCAAAGTGCTATAAACATGTGAATTATTTAAGTGTAGCTACATTTTATCTTACGTAATAAGGTTCTTTATATCTTTGCAAATTATTTTTTGTTTAATATATATACACAAAAATATCTATTCGTATTACATAAACAAGATTAAAATCTTATTTATAATAAAATCAATAGCTTTCTAGTGATTCATCTAAGAATTTATGGTAATATAATTACATTGTTCTATACACAAAAATATGTTCTCGTATTACATAAGCAAGATTAAAATCTTATTTCTAATACAATCAATAGCTTTATATAGAACTAACTTTCATATTACATTAAAAAAAAGATTAATTGATCTTAGAAAAGTTTACAAATAGACCTTACACTAGCACACTAAACATAATTTTATTTACAAATAGACATACAAGCAAAAAAAAGAGGTATGGTAAACTTTGTTTGCACATGCATATAGATATGTGTCTATATGCAATAATGCGGGGACATGTAAAGAATGCAATATTTTTTAGTGTCTGGTCACATGTTTTTGTAAATTCTTGCAAATGATATTTGATGCTTAAGAAATATTCCTACATCAAAACTTTGTTGGAATTGAAATGACTAATGAATTTATGGGCCGAAAGGTTTATTAAAAAAAAAATTAAAAAATTGTGCATTGTTCATAAGTAGTTTATTTCTCCTGTTTTCTTTCATTTAATATTGCAAATGCAAGTTGAGTCTCCTCATGCTTTGAGACTTGTTCAGATGCCGAAGATGCTTTTCACTCTTCTATGCATTTTGTGCGCGTGGATACATGTATACATGCATGCATGTATACACAGATGACACAAGCATTGTTACAAACATTTAAGATTGCTTGCATTTAATAATTTAAACATAACAAGAATACATTTTTGCTTCCTGAATAAGATCATAAAGGATGTTTCTTGTTGCAAATGTATACAAACTCATAAAAATACAAGTATTCATTGGTATATCTATAAAAAATTCCACGTATACATGGTACCCAAAAATACAATTTTGCATGCATCCATCGACACATGTCAACTGTTCAAATCTCTTTATGGACCATGTTGCCCATGGACCCTAAACATTCCACGCATTAATGCACCATTGCAAATTATTTCAAACTTTCCTACCTAAATTTAATACATTTATATTACTATCTCCTATCTAATTACTTTTTCTCACTCATAGCTAGATGCTTTTTACCTCTCAGCAGGAACTCGACGCTTGCGTCACTTGTTATAAGTGTAAAAATATTTCATATTGAGTAACTTATAGCAATAAGTTTACATAAAGATTAAAGTATAATTAATTTAAATTAAATAGAATTAAGAAATGATAAATTGAAATATTTTTTTAAAAACCATAAAGGGATAGTGTATTTAGTTTCAAGAACAATAATGAAAAAATATTGATGTTATAAAAAATCTATTAATCAAAATTTAAACAATAATAAATATCTTTGATATGTTCATTGTCTTTGAATTAAAATAGATTCAAAATCCACTATAGATCAATCTTTAGAAGCATAGATCTAACTTGATACAAGTAGACTTTTACACAACTTTCTTTATTGTAACCTATAATATCTAAATGTGTATATGGATGCTAATATATAAAATAGTTTTTAGCAAGTAGTTATATTTCTATGGTCAAGTTCTCCTATGTAATTCCCTTGATACATTACCTTTATAACCTTATGAAACTATTCAAAGATAACAATCTCAAACATGTAGATGGTCAACATGCAAATTTAATGTGACAAATTCATTTCAAGATCCAAATTGATGTTCCTCAAATGATTTTCTCTTTTTTGACCATGTAGATTAACTAAACATCACATTTCTTTAAATATGTTGGCATAAGAAGTCATTCAAATGTCTACCAAGTTACCTCATAATAGCTAGTGAAAAGGTGTAAGAGATAAAGAAATTGAATTATAAAAAGTGGAGTCTAAAGTCAATCTCAAGGCCCCAAAGATAAATTGAGCTCCAAAAAATTATCCAAGAAGGAAAATATAAATGATGAGACAGTGTGTAGGTGTATGAAAGTCCAAACATGTAATTAGGGGAAATGTGTTACAGAAATAGGTGTGAATGGGCCTAGGATAAGATCAAAGGTATCAGAATATGTATGAGTAGGAGTAATTAGAGAGGGACAAGGATCACGAAGTGAACCAAATTTAACACAAGAGTTTGTAACTTGTTGTTACATAATTGCATTAAATCATTCCATTAAAATTATCTTAAACTAAATCATAATTATAATGGGTATACAATTTTATCACTAAAATTTTCCTCCACTTTGAGGTGAATGTGAATCTATCATGAACATATATTTTAAAGTATATGGAAATTATCATCAAACATTAAAATTAAATACATTCATATATTTCAATAGGATATATGGTCCATGTACAGTAAAGAAACATTCTTGAATTCATCATGGGTTCTTCTCCTTGGCATGAGTGTTTCTGTTCCTTGATTTTTAGCTTTCAGCTAAAATTAGGTAACTTAGTGTTTATTCTTTTGTGTTTCATTCAAACATTAAAAGATACATCATATTCTACTAAGTTCATTAATATGCATAAAAGAGATTGCCAAGAGCAGATTGCATTTACACTAGTGTTGCAATTATAAACAAATAAGAAAGAGAACCAATATGTATTACAAATGTAATCTTTATTGATAATCATGAGCGTATAAATGTCCCTCACAAGCCAAGGGACTAGCTATCCTAATGCTTATAAAGAAGAGATTATACGCATATAGATAACAAAAATAAATTGCATATAACATGAAAAGGGACCCACCATTGCCTACTAGATCCTGTTGGCTTGGCCTTGCATCATCTCAATCCTTCCCACTGCTCTACTTTTGTTTGACACCATCCTCGTTGCTCCTAGGTTTCCTACATTGGATAAAAATAGTGTTGTTAGAGCAATGAAAGATCTCTGATCAAAATTATATGAAAAACATCCATAAACGTGTAATCTAATGTCTACAAGCATCAAAATAGCAACATACCATAAGTGTCCTTGAAAACAAGAAAGGAGTGATCAAACACACCTATGATATGCTTTGTTTATCTAACTATTTGTTCCTTGTTCAGATTTATGACAAGTCTTGTTACTATTTTGATTTAGCTAATTACAACATGTGGGGTAAATGAGGCTCCCATGAGGGTAGAGCTCAACATGCTACCCTTTGATATTTTAAGAGGGATGGGAAATTGAGAAACTTGATCAAATCAATGATAAATGTGCTATTGATGCATTCAATCAATACATAATCACACCAGTTGATTAACTTTCATTATCAAATTTAAAAGATGCAACACATGATGTGAGTTGTCAAGAAATTCATACTTCATCTTTTCATAGTGAATCAATCAATAAGTTGCCATCATGTCAAAAGGAAGATAAGTTTTGTTGGATATGTCTTTCAATCTTCTTAAGTGGATCCAAGATCCATTTTATTAAAATAAGTAAATGATTTTAGAGATGCATCAAATTCAATTATGCATCTCTTAAAATAATGAAGGAGAAATCAAGGCATGCCTAAAGCCATCATGGGGTAGCAGGAAGGAGCATTTCAAAACACTGCCCAACTCATCTCACCCCAATCCTATTGGACAACCACACATCACATAGGATGGTGAGATTTTAGGTCACCAACATAGGTGACATGTGTTTGCTCACTAGGATTAAAGTGAGGAGACGGTGTTTGTTTGTTGCACATAATCAAAAGGACTAAAATGTTGTGAGGACCAAGTAATAAACTTGTGGGGTAGCAAGCAATTGTTGGGGAAATCATGAAGATTGGGGCAATCCTAAAGGAAAATATATGCTACATCTCATATAGGACAACAACAATGATCTACATTAAAAGGACAACAAGAATCAATGGGAAATAACAATCTTGTGTGCCAAGAGCCAATAACAGAGTAATGAAAAGAACATGATCTTAAGATACAAGTCTACATGAGCCAAAAGAACCATACACTGTTAATATGGAACAAATCAATAGAGGTATGAAACAACCACATCATGCTATAAGACAACAAGGTCCAAAAGGAAATGTATTTTAGAATGAAATCAATAAAATGGAAGCAAATCACTTCACAATATCAATGCAATGATTGACTACAATGAACAAAGTGAAGCAACCATCTATATTAACTACAACCATGATGATGGCAGGCACAATGGATGAAATGCATCTCAAACAACAATGTCTTCCAATGGAGCAGCCCCTAAACATGATCATCAAAAGGGGCTATGTAAATAAAATATGTTTCATAAATGATTCCAACACTTGAACATTTGAAGGCATTTGCTAACAATCAGGAGATGCAAGATAGTGCAAAAAAATGCAGCTCACATTCAAATGAGGCAACCATTACATCAAAATATAGTCATGATAGAAGAGACTCCAATAGGTAGCAAGGTGAGATTGTCCTCAAGGCCATCTGGAGGAGAGGAAATATGTCATTCTTCTCTGTCATAACATAAAGGAGATAAGAGGACAACCTAGGTTACTAGCACTACAAGATAATGTGTTGAGGGATCACTAATCGGTATATGTGAAAAAAATAATGGTAATTGGAAGAGGTCATAAAACATATTCATGCATTATCAAGGCTCTGGCATGATCATGACAGTGGAAGCATTTTCAAGCAAAA
Source organism: Sequoia sempervirens (assembly GCA_007258455.2). Lineage (NCBI taxonomy): Eukaryota > Viridiplantae > Streptophyta > Pinopsida > Cupressales > Cupressaceae > Sequoia > Sequoia sempervirens. The sequence goes on along the minus strand of VDFB02106892.1, from coordinate 16,387 downwards.
AGGTATATAGTACTAAAAGACACAGTCACTAAGCTTTTAATCAGTTATAGTCATTGTCAATCAACTTGCAAGTCATCAAGGGGCAGTGAAGAAATTCAGTTATAAGATGCAAGCTATATCTCAAAAGGTATGTTCTTTCATTTTATTACTTTGATGCAATAGTTATGAATGCCAATTCCAACATCAAGTGTTTTGAAAGAGACAATGAGTAGGAATATAGATGTCATTTAAATCCCAAAACACAAAAAATGTTGTCATATATCATGAAGAGGTGCTATCAGAAGCCACCATGAGCTACAAAATTTCACGGTATAGAAGGAATTCATAAACAAGCCTATGAGTATAACACTCCACAAAGACAACATCAAAGAAAGTATGGAGGATAACCAATAATGAGAGAAGTATGTGACTGTCTTGAAAAGGTGCAAGTTATAGTCATAAGAAGAAAATCCATACATTAAACTTAAAACCACTACATGCCTACAAGTGAATACAATAGAGATTTAGTGTACGAGGGTATGGTGGAAAGGTCTTGTTTAAGAAAGAAAACATGTTGATTGAAGGAGGCGAAAAGCTAGCTATCATTGGTCCAAGTGAATGTTGAGTTACCTTTATTGTGTAATCTTACATCGTCACCAGAAGAAAATGTTGTAGAAGCATCAGAAACAAGTTCTCCATTACCATTAGATGCCAATAAAGAATTGCAAGGAAAATCTTCAAAGGAGCTATCAGTTAGTGAATCACTAGGAGCAAATGCAGATACTAGCCATATGACCAACTTATTAAAGGAAATGGAAACAAGCAGTCATGACACACAGTGTTGACTATCAAGTATAGGGACATGCATTACAATCATGAGTCATATGATAAGCAATTAAGAGAATACAATAAAGACTTCGATCCATTTTGGAGAGTGTATTTGAGTGCAATAATAGAGTTTTGTTTTCAGAATAGAAAAATTCAAAGTAAAAGCAACAAGGGCAGCGAATTGTATTTCAGTCATGTCATGCATCTTAAGTACACAAAGGTGGTGATAGAAAGGGTCTTAATAGTGCAACTACAAGGGAAGAATAAATGCACTAAATCCAATGAAAGAGCATCCTTCTTTCACAAGGAAAATCTTGTAGTATCAATGGGCTTGAAGGTTATCCTTGAAGAGGGAAATACAAGATTACATACCCCAGATGCATCATGAGTTTTCTATTCAGAAGACAAAGAACCCACTTGGGGTTTTGTTTCAAAATACAGAATGCAAGAAAGCAATGAAACCCATATGGGTCTATTCTATTATATTCTGAGATGGTGAAAGAGAAATTTGATGGGGTATTCAAGGAAATAAAAATATCTCAAACCCTCTATAAACAAATTGAAGTTTATTTCAAAACACATATTGCAAATACAGAGGCGAAGAGGTCTAGTTTTGTTTACACATGACAAAACCCATTTGGGTTTGTTAAAAAATATACAAATACAAGAGTTTCAATGGAGAGCTTTCTATAGAAAATATCATTCAAAAAAGCCAAGTTCTCTTTCCATGGCCACGACCAACAACTGTTGTTTTCTTGAAAGTCAAGAAACCCACTTGGGGTTTGAGTTAAAAATTGCAAATATAGAGCCATTTAAAAAGCTATCATGAAGTTTTTGAAGCAAATCAAAAGATTATGGAAACCTTAATTCATTCTTCATGGTCACGGCCAAAGGAACAAAATTCTTCATGAAATCACAAAACACATTGGGGTTTTCTTTATTTAACTTCAATACAGAAGAAAATAAACATTTTTTGCTTTATTTTCAAGTTGGAGGCTCGAAATGAGCTCTTTTTGCTCAAAAATCAGAAAGGAACAGGTTTGGTGGAGCTTACCCGAGCTTTGTTTCGCTCATTTTCTTGCAATTTGTAAAGAAATTTTTATACAAAAGCTTCCTTTTAATCTTCAAAGGGAAAACTCATGGCAACTGTGAGAAGCAAATGAATCATCACAGAGAAAAGAAACAACACAAAATGATCAGAAAACACTTACAACCGCGACTTCAACTCATGAGATGGCTGTGAAAACATGGAGAAAAACCAGATTTTGATGCAATAAATGGTTTTCTCTATTATTTTCTATGGTTTTCATCATAAAACATGCCAAGAATCATCCCAAGAAACCATTTTCCAATGCTCTCTCCAAAACCCTATGGCGGCGAAAGTTTTCTCCAGAAGGTTTGATGGCAAATGAGTGATTTTTTCACTTTTCCCCATGTTTTGTGTTTAGGGTTTGAACCCTATTGGAGGCCGATGGGATTTATTTCCCATTTTTTAAAAAATGCAAACACATTTTAATGCGTTATGTGAGTCGAATAGTGAGTTATGACTTAGGCATTTCTTTCCCTTATATTTCATATTGAATCATATGCCTTGCTTTTAAAATTTGCCAAGTCCCAAACCATGTGCCTTTGACCTTTGAAACATATATTCCTTGAAGACTTTTAATGATGCCTTCCAAAGTTTGTGGAGTCCCTCATGCTCATAAAGGCCGAATATTGGGCCTTTTGTTTGTCTTTGAAAATTAGGGTGGTTGACTAGGTGATGGCCATGTCATTGTCAACTTTGAAGTGCATAATGAAAGTGAGTTAAAATTAATCAAATTCCTTGGAGGAGTTGGGTTTTTCTTAATTCTTTTACAAGCATTTAAGTATATCATTATTTTTCATATTTTTAATTGCAAAACATTACTCAAGTGATTTGTAAATCACTATTATTTAATGTTGTTTATTTGATGCAAAATATTGATGTAATCCAAAAGGTGGTGGGGGCTCTTTTTTCATTCTTTTGAAATGCAAAGTAATTTTTTTATGTGATGTATTATAAATCACTTAAATAGATTATTATTGTTTTGAATGCAAATTAGAATCTTGAATTATGCAAAAGTACTAAAGGTGTGAGTCAATTGTGGGTCAATACTTGTGTGAAGACCAATGATGACTTGTAGACATGAGGGGTGTGTGAGAGGTTGTTTTGACTAATTTTGGAGGAAAAGGGGCTGTTTGGAGGCATTTTTGTCATATTTTCAGTGTGACTATTGAATTGGCTTGATTTTACTTCATGTGGAGGACAGTTTGGAGGGTTTCTAGAAGGTTCTTTTTGGACTTTTCCACTACATCTGACCAAAACCTTCTAGATTGACATGTGTGAGAGGAGTTGGCTGTTTTTTGCTTAAGTAACTTCAATATTTGTTATGGAGGGAGTTCTTTCTTTCCAGCAAAGTGATAGCTTGGTTTTGGGAGTTATCTTTTTTTAGCAAGAGCAATATTGTAACTCAGATGGACTTGTGATACAGTTGAGTACTTTGAATCAATAAAATAGAATATTTACATTATCATTTCATATTTTATTTTGTGTTGTTAGTGATTGATCAGATTATTTGTGAAAATTTACCTTTCCCTATAATCTTGTCTCATGGTTAAGCACCTATTTAGTAGAAAATGCATTGTTGCAGGTTATAAGTTGTATTAGTTCATGCAAGTACTGTTAGTTGTGAGATTTTTTTTTCCTTCTAAGAGTCTTGTTTAAAAAACTCATAAATTACTTATGTGAAATTCATGTGAAAAATTGTTGCGTGAACAAGGTTTTATAGCATTGTTTTGAATGTGAATTGGTTGTTTACAAGTCTTAGTTAGTTTTTTGGTGTATCACCCTTAGCAGTTTCAGTTAATGTTCAATTTTATACACCTTTTACCCTTTTCCTCAGAAATAATTAGTTAGGTGACATCAAAAGGGGAGCTAGCCCATAATCTAGAGGTCTACTTTCAAAATAGGACACCCACAACCCTAAAGTAATCCCATGTTACATCCAAACCTATTGATTTCTTTCACAGCTTGGCATAAGGGGTGCAAATTTGGATCACTAACAGTTTCATAAGGACTTATAGAATAGATAGAGATATGTAATGAGAATATTATATTAAAAATGTAAAAAATAGGCATGACTATAACTCAGTACAATTGTATAAAACTTATAGACAAAGAGGGAGTGGTTAGAAATTTTCCTTATATAGAAAATGATACTATAATACGCTACTAAGTGGTAACACATTGTAGTTTCACTTAGGGGTGAAAAATGCTTGGTAATATGATAAAAAAACATCTAATACTGCCATATATATGTATATTATATGTAGTAATATACTCTATTGCATGGTTGTGCTATGGTTTGATTAATTATAGTGATGTATGCTTTATGGGAACACTGTGCAATACAAGTTTATTTATATGTGGATGTCTAATTTGAATTAGGATATACTTGGTATGGTTATGAATCACTATGGAGGAATAATTCACTATCTATAATCTCAACAATAGAGTGTTGGTGATAGTATGCATTATCTTTGATTGTTTTCATCCATCAAATTTGAGGATTTAAAGGAGAGGAAAATGGTCTATCTCTAACAATGACAAAAAAAAAAAATCAAAAAAGGGATAAAAGAACATAAAAAGTAACTAATTTCCGATAAATAACTTACTAATGCCTATAGGTTTTTGCATATGTAATCTAGCTTCAATATTTCTATTTTTTCCATACTATCAAGAACCTTCATGATAATTTTATACTCTAACCTGTAACAATAGTCACAATCAGTGAATTTTGATGATTAAGATAACATCCATGATTATAAATGTTATATTTAAAAATAAATACTTCAAATATAATTATATGTATTAAATACGAACTAGGCATAGAAGAAGTTCCAAAGATAAAAAATTAAATCAAGAACATAACTAAATCTATAAAAGAATCATTTGAGAGTATAAATAGTATCTATATGAATTAAATTATGTTGAATATTGCTATATTAGATGCAAATGTTGAGTGATTAGAACCAGGATATAAAGATTGGGCGATTATTGTTTGGATTTGGTGTTGTGCACTATTATGTAAAATGTTATATTACAATGTTGAAATTAAACAATTATTTAGTGTGGTGCACCTAGGAGGTGTGTTTAGATATATTAGATAATTATTTGGGGCCATTTGTAAGTTGTATTGTAATATGGGTTAATTATTTTATGTGTGGGAGACATAGGATAATGGTTTAATATTTGGTGAAAAAAATTAATAATGTCAAAACATAGTACATAATATTAAATGAGGGGTCAATGGTTTTGTGTTCACATAGTTTTATGACACATGATTTTATATTACCACTTGGTTGTATTCGTGTGATCTTTTGTGTATAAAATAAAACACATGATTAGTGGTTAAGGTTAGCTGGGTGAGTGGGATGCCATATTATTGATTCTTTCGAAGGAGTGGATATGTGAAGCATGGCATGAGATGCGTGGATTCATTATTGGACACATGGAGGATACATTTAAGAGGCTTGATGTTTTAAAAGTATTCATTGCAACTTTGTAAGTGCATGTATTATTTTATTGCTGAATAATAGATGGAGTATGGATTATTTTTTAGGCTAGGTTTTTACCTCTTGAGTGTTTTCCTAAGGTATATCATGTATTACCTTATGGATTTTCTATTTGATCTTTGCATATGGTTATTCTATAATCTAGTATACATGCTTCTCTCTCATGGGGTTATGTAGGAGATGACTTAAATGAATGAGTTATTGATATGTAATCTCATAATACTAAGTACCACTTTTTGGACAATGAAGTTTTTGGAGGAAGGAGGGACGATTTAGTAGAACACCTTCGTTCAAAGGTCTGTACATAGATAACTTAGATCAAAAGTTAACCTTTGAGTAAATATATGCTCCATATGAAGATCCTTTTTACACGGAGACCTTTAATCCGTTTTAAGGTACAACTGAGTCATCCCTCTCTCAATTGTCTTGTGAATTCAACAATTGGTATTAGAGCGAGGTTCCTTGGAAGAAAGCTTAACCACTTGAGGTAGATTTGGGATGACACACAAGAAGGATGTTCCTCTATTTGATGGATTAGATTATGTATTTTGGAAGACAAGGATGGAATGTTTTCTGGTTTCTCTTGGATTAGAAATCTGGAAGTCTATTGAGATTGGATATACTATGCCTACAAATGGTCCAAAGACTGATGATGAGATCAAGGCCTATGAAAACAATGGTAAAGTAAGGTATGCTCTCTCAAGTGGTCTTGCTAATTCTGAATTGATGAAAGTTATGAATCTAAAAACTATTCGAGAAATTTGGGTAAAGTTGAAAAGAATTTATGAAGGAGATGATAAGGTCAACCAAGCAAAGATGTAGAATTTGAAGATCATGGTAGAGACACTACAAGGGTATGTGCAGGATCATGATGGGCTCTCCTTGCTCAAACACTGAACTCAGATCACATCGCCTGGACGGGGATCGCCGCCAGGACTTGCACAAAGAACACAACAACAAAAGCTTGGTTAGCTTGGTGCATAAAGCACTTGTATGAGGTGACAAAATGTCATATGGCCCATATATAAGCTATTTGTACGAATCCCAGCATGCCGTAGGATGCGCCCGAACAATCGCCGAATCCCCCACTTTCTGCCTTTCCGATTCGAACTCAGGAATTCCGCCGAACTCCCCAAACTCTGCATAGGAGCTCCGCCGAACTCCCCCATCTCTGCATTCTTCCCCAGGAAGTCTGCCTAACTCCCCCATTTATGCTTTTGGCCCAGGAAGCCCGTGCTACATCGGAACTCCCTCTTGACTTAGCCCGGAATCTCCATGATATCTGATCAGGACATCACTTCAACACCCTAACTTTGGCTCAACCTGACTTGGCGTAGCATTCTACCAAGTACTAGCTCTCTGAACCCCGAATTCGGACCCACTCCAGAACTCGCCTCGGCTCGCCCAACTCTGCAAAGCCTACCTTCCAGTTGAGTCCTTGACTTCAACCCCGTTTCAATACTTGGCTCATCCCCTGGATAGCCCACCTTGGATCGGCGCCACACTTAGGCAACTCGCGACCCCTTACATCCTCCCCCACTCAATTCAGGCGACGCCCTCAACGCCGACAACACTGTCCTGGACATCTGCTGCGGAGGTACCCCTGCTGATCCGTGACCAACTCAGAAAAGAGTGATGGAGTCCTTCTCTAAGAACTCCAGCACCTTGTCCTCATACTTCCACAAACTCTCAGCTCGTTCCCAAGTCGCTTCATCCCTTGGTTGGCCCTGCCAATGAACTAAGAACTCCTTCCACTTCCTGTTTCCAAACCCACGCTCCTTCACAGCTATCACTTCCTGCACCTCCAAACCTGGCCTGTCCAAGACATGAGCTGGTCCTCTTGTCGGCACATTCCTGCTGTTATCCAACTTATCCTCATGATATGGTCGGAGCTGACTCACATGAAAGACATTGTGCACTCGCATGTGAGCTGGTAACTTCAGCTTGTACGCAACCTTCCCAACTCGCTCCAACACTGAGAAGGGGCCATCCCACCTTCGAACCAATGCTGAACTCAATCCCTTGGGAGGTCTGAACTGAACCGGATCCATCTTCAGAAAGACCCTGTCACCAATCTTAAACTCAAGATGCATCCTCCCAGAGTCTGCATACCTCTTCATCCGTTCTGCAGCTTTGACCAAGTTGTGCCTTGCCAAATCAACCTGATCCTGCCAATTTCTCAATCTTTCCTCTGCACCTGGACACTGGCTCATGTATCCACTCAACACTGTGTGAGGAGTCAGTGGCTGCTGGCCCGTCGCCAACTCAAACGGCGAAAACTGACTCGATGCACTCTTCTGCATATTGTAACAAAACTGAGCTGAGTCCAACAAGCCCGGCCAATTGGATTGGTCCGCCCAAACAAAGTGCCTGAGGTAATCCTCCAGAATTGCATTGATCCTTTCTGTCTGCCCATCCGTCTCAGGATGATGACTGGTAGACATTAGCAACTTTGTCCCAATCAGCTTGAACAACTCGACCCAAAATGCACTGGTGAACCTGGTGTCCCTATCACTTATGATACTGAGTGGCACACCCCAATGCTTCACAACATTCCTGAAAAAGTAGTCTGCAGCATCCTCCGCCTTGCATGGTGCCTTGCACGGTACAAATATGGCTAACGACTTTTTTAACCCAAAATTGATGAAATGAAAAGGGTTTTTAAAGGAGATTCTCAGCTTCCACCAATATATATTATGTTTTACTTTGAATTTAATAAGTAATTATTATTCATTTTCTATTCAAATTATGACTAAAGTCTGATTGATAGACTGATTGAAAAATATCTATAGATTTTAAACGGTATCACATTTTTGAATCCAAAACATGCATCACATTCTATGCTTTGCATACTATAGGATTAAAAAAAGAAAAATTGAATTTCATGAAGTTTTGACCAAGTTAAGGTGATCATACAAGTTTTTTATATTTTTAAAAGTTGTAATAAAAAAATCATAATTAATTATTTACTTGGAAAAATTTCAAAAAAATATGCATCATATCGGGATATGAGTCCTCTACTTATATCCAAAATCTTATAAAAAAATATTATCATTTTATTGTGGTTAGGGTGGTCAGATAGACACCTAATTCTTATTTTTTCCCTAAAATTTAAGTACTATTGGATTGAAATTTCAAATTTTCACCAAATAGATTTTTTTTTTAAAACAAACCTAGTAGTTTAGAAACTACATTCAATTTACTACAAATTATATTCTTACATATTTTTGAAATAATATAGATAGCTTATTCAAATTTTTATGTCAAGTTGCCTAACTCTGATTTTTCTGATTTTTTTGCCACTTAAGGGCTTGTTTTTTCCATGATGATCCTGCATATACCCACAAATGTATGAAGATGAAAACATTACAAGCTACTTGTAGAAGGTGGATGAATTTTTCAACGACATTAGAGGTCTTGGTGGAGAACTAAAAGAAGAAGTGGTAAAGAAGGTACTCAAAACTCTTCCTAAATCTTATAGTCTGAAGTGTCAACAAAAGTATCCATTTTCACACTTAATTTAGGAATAAATAATTAATAATAAAATGAAATTAATTATGCCTTATTTAGGGTTTTGTAAAGTGTATCTTTACACTTTCACACTAATCTAGGGATTTATTAATTAATTGAGGTTTAATTTTTCTGAATTGGCCCCTTTAATTCAAATTCAAGTCTAATTAATTGTAGATTCTGAGGGATAAAACCCAATATTTATAAATAATATTATCTACAACACTTAATTTTACAAGGTGTGTGTTCTAGGTTAGTGACCTAGGACCCATTTTCCACCTAGTGAATGGGTCCTCACTAGGTCCCAGGACCCTAATTTTACATAACATTTAACATCCCCCAAAGTGTGTCCTAGTTAATTGTGCTAGGACCTGGATTCACCACATGGAGAATGGGTCCTCACTTGAACCTAGGACTCCCCCTTGGGATATGTTTTTGGCAATATTTTAATGATTTCAAATCCTAGATTTGATGTCAGATTGTGTTATATAAATTTTAGGAATTAATCTTAAGTTATGTATAAATATAAGGCTATTTCACTTAGTTTCACCTAGCATTTTTCAATTCTTCAAGAATTCTAGCAAGTTTATGAGATCAAGAGCATTTAAGAGAATTTCAAGGCATTCAAGGGAAGATTATTGAAGAATATTGCAGCAATCAAGAGTCATTTCATCATGTCAAAGGCATAGTGCATCATGCATGTTGTTGAGCTAATTTTGTGATGTAGCATTCAAGATCCAATTCAAGCATTGTTTCATATCAAGTTCAAGATCAAAATATTAAGGCCACTTCATGCTAGTTTACATATCTACTATCCAAGGTTCAATTGAGGATTTTTTTCATTCATCATTCCTTTATGCATTATTTCATTTCAAGGTTTAATTACTAAAATAGGGTTTGACCAAGGAAAATCCCTATTCTCTAACAAAATAACATTTTTCTCCTCTCTGATGTGTGATTGTAGGTTTTAGGTTGAAGATAAATTAAAGAACAAAAGTTGTCAAATTTGGAAAGTTGTCACCTTTCTTGCAAAATCACAAAAATTGAGCTACATAATTTATTTTTGGGTTTCTGACAGTCTTCGACTAGGATCTAGGAGTGTAGACATTGAAGAAATAAATGCATAAATAGGTTTTCTAGAACCCTAGCCAGGACCCATTCACCATAGGGCGAATGAGTCCTCAGTGAGGCCTAAAAAAACACTTTTTGCAATAGGTACACAACATTTAACCCTCTTAAAACTTTCCTTTTGATTGGTATATCGGCTAGGTTTATTTCTTGATATTCATTTATGCATTATAGCACACAAATTGAATGAAATATAAAGAATTAGATACAGTGTTTATCAATTCATTTTGGTGAACCTATTTTTCTATGTTTCATAGTCATAAAGTTTCTACTATTAGGGAATTACAAAATTTGAACTGATATACCATAGATTAGTTGTATGGTTCTTTAACTATTTTTGAAATGAGAGATTTTGGTACAAGTAATGCAAAAGTCAAGAATGCTTTTAAGGCTAGAAAATCATAGAAGATTGTGGAATCAAATCAGGAGGATCTTGATGATTTGTAAGCTAAATTTGTGAGAAGAATGAAAAAGGGTACTGGAAAGTACAAAGGTAAGTTTCCTTTCAAATTTTTCGGTTGTGGAAAGATTGGTCATTATGCTTCAAGATGTCCAAACAAAGCTTTGAATGATAAAAATAGGGGAAAAAAAGGTAAGATAAGTAAAAAATGTTTTGTTAGAGAAAATGCAAACATATCTTATGATGAATCTGATTATGGGGAGGATGAGGATGGTGAATTCTTGTTCATGGATTTAAAAGATGAAACTAATTATGCTAACTTTGAGAGATGTGTGAAGGAAAGTGCTCTGGGAGAAAGTGCTAATACTGAAGGAACTTTGGTGTCTTCTTTTCATGCTAGACAAGAGAAGAAATACTAGATCATTGATAGTGGATGTTCTGATCATATGATTGGTGACAAGATTAAGTTTGTTAAGCTTGAAAATTATGAAGGAGGACTAGTTAGGTTTGGTGATGATACATCTGCTAAGGTATGTAAAAAAGGTTCAATCAATTTTGATGGAAAGCATAACATTGATGATGTTCTTTATGTTAAGGGTTTAAGACATAACATCTTGAGTGTTGGATAAATGTGTAGCAAAGGATATAATCTTATGTTTCAGGATGATGGTTATGAGATTGGAAAAGGCTACAATACTATGATTACTGCTAGAAGAAGGACAAATGGAAATTTCTATCAACTCAAAGGTGTTGATTGTTATTGTTTCATGATTCAAATCAACGAGTTTTGGCTACATCATAGAAGAATGTGTCACATATATTTTGATAGTCTAGTGAGAATAAGTTTAGTTCAAGTTGTGAGAGATCTACAAAATATTACAAAGCATATCAATGATGTATGTAAGGAATGTTAAGTTGAAAAGCAAGCAAGAAGAAGTTTCAAAGTCAAAGAACAATATTCTACCAAACTGTTGAAGTTGGTGCATACAGATCTTTGTGGTACTACTAGAGTAAGAAGTCTTCAAGCTAACAAGTATTTCATGCTATTGATTGATGATTATTCTAGAATGACATGGGTTACTTTTTTCAAATAAAAATAAGAATCCATAGATAAGTTTAAAGCATTCAAATTTATGGTTCATAATGAAATGGATATGAAAATCAAATGCTTTAGGTTTGACAGAGGTGGAGAGTTCATGTCCAATGATTTCAATATATTTTGTGAGAATCATGAAATAAAGATGTATTTATCTTCCCCTAGGACTCCTCAATAGAATGGAGTGGTTGAAAGAAAGAATATGACTGTTCAAGAAGCTACAAGGACAAGTATGAAAGAAGAAAATCTACTAGAGGTATCCTGGAGATAAGCAATTCATAGTGCTGTTTACATACTTAACAAAGTGAAAGCAAGAGAAAACAACACAAAGACTCCATATGAGCTATGGTATGGAAGGATTCCTACTATCAAATACTTTAGTGTTTGGAAGAAAATGTTATATTAGAAGAGATGAAGAAAACTTAGGAAATTTTGATGCAATATCTAATGAAGGTATCTTTTTTGGATATTCTACTAAGAGAAAAGCTTGTCAGTGCTATAACAAGAGGCTAAGAAAGATTGTTGAGAGTGCAAGTGCCAAGGTTGATGAAGACATATAGAAGAATTCAATGGTGATAGATGGGTATGAATCAAATGAGTCTTCTTACAAAGAAGAAGAAAAATACAAGGAAAAATAAGTACAAATTGAAGAGGAAGAAGCTCCAAAAAATATTCCTAGAACCCCTAAGTATGTGCAGAAGAATCATTATGTAGAATAGACCATTGATGATAAGAGGAAAGGTGTACCGACAAGAAGGAAAGTTGGTGAAGAATAGGTAAATCTATGTTTACGTTATGAAGTTGAACCTAAAATAGTGATTGAAGCATGCAAGGATGAGTATTGGATCAAGGCTATGGAAGAACTAATGCAGATTGAGAAGAATTAGATTTGGGAACTTTTCCCAACACCAACAAACAAGAATCTGATTGGAACTAAGTGGGTATTTAGGAAAAAAATGAATGAGAGTGGAGAAGTGGTAAGAAACAAGGAAATTCTTGTGTGTAAAGGCTACTCACAAGTAGAAGGAATAGAATTTGATGAAACCTTTGCTCTGGTGACAAGAATGAAAGCTATCAAGATGTTTTTGGATTTTGTAGCACAAAGATTTCAAAGTATATCAAATGGATGTGAAGTCTACTTTCTTGAATGGTGAATTGGAAAAAGAAGTATACATAGAACAACTAGAAAGATTTCAGTTATCAATTAAACCAGATATGGTTTGTAGATTGAAGAAGCCATTATGTGGGTTGAAGCAAGCTCCCAGAGCTTGGTATGCAATGTTAGATAGGTAATTTCTACAAATATTCAATAGAGGTACCATAGATAGCAATCTTTACTTCAAAGTTTAAAAAGATCAAATCTTGATTGTGGTTGTGTGTGTTGATGACATAATTTTTGGAGGAAATGAAGCCACAGTGTAAGAAATTTGCACAAGAGATGGAGAAAGAATTTAAAATGTCAATTTTTTGGGGAATGAATTTATTCATTGGGCTACAAATAAATCAAAAAGATAGAGGTATTTTCATTTCACAATCAAAGTTTTTCAAGGAAATGTTGAAGAATTTTGGAATGGAAGATTGTAAACTAGTATGTACCCCTATGGTTACTAGTTGCAAGTTGAGCAAGAATGATGAATCTCCTAAGGCTTACTAGAGCAAGTATAGATTAATGATTGGATGAATGCTATATCTAATTGGTACTAGACTAGATATCATGTACACACTTTGTCTTGTGGTTAGATTTGGGTATATGCAGGATCATCATGGAAAAAACAAGCCCTTAAGTGGCGAAAAATTTAGAAACATCAAAGTTAGGAAACTTGACGTAAAAATTTGAATAAGTTGTCTATATTATTTCAAAAATATGTAAGAATATAATTTATAGAAAATTGAATTTAGTTTCTAAACTACTAGGTTTATTTTTAAAAAATAAAAATCTATTTGGTGAAAATTTGAAATTTCAATATGTAGTAGTACTTAAATTTTAGGGAAAAAATAAGTAGGTGTCTTTTTGACCAAGCTAACCACAATAAAATGATAAATTTTTTTATAATATTTTAGATATAAGTAGAGGACAGACATCTCGATATCATGCATATTTTTTTGTAATTTTTTTCTAAGTAAATAATTAATTATGATTTTTTTATTACAACTTTTAAAATTTTTAAAAACTCGTATGTCTGACCACCTTAACTTCGTCAAAACTTCATGAAATTCAAATTTTATGTTTTTAATCCTATAGTATGCGAAGCATAGAATGTGACACATGTTTTGGATTCAAAAAATGTGATACCGTTTGAAAGCTATAAATGTTTTTCAATCAGTCTATCAATAGGGACTTTAGTCATAATTCAAATAGAAAATGAATAATAATTATTTATGAAAGTGAAACTAAAACATAATTTATATTGGTGGAAAGCTGAGAATCTCCTTTAAAAACCCTTTTTGTTTCATCAATTTTGGGTAAAAAAAAGTCGTCAGCCACATATCCTACACATACCCATCATATCGCCACTTTTTGGCCAATCATGTTCCTGCGCATACCTATTTCAAGAAGATCCTAGAGAGTCACATGTTGTAGTAGTGAAGAGGATATTATGATATTTGAAGGACACTCTAGATCATGGCTTGTGGTATTCAAAGGATACTAAGTTCACTTTGAATGCTTACAAAAATGCAGATTGGGCTGGTTGTGCAGATGACAAGAAAAGTACAAGTAGTGGTGTATTCTTTCTTGGATGTAGATTGGTTTCATGGCTAAGAAAGAAAGAAGATTCAATGCCTTTATCTACTGTAGAGGTAGAATACATTGCAACAACATCTTGCTACATACAAGTTTTATGGATGAGGAAAATATTAAAGGATATCAGAGTGGTATATAATGAACCAATTTCTATCTTCTATGATAATACATGTGCTATCCATATATCAAAGAATCTCAATCTGGTATCACTTTTTGAGAGAGAAAATGAAGTGAAGCTTGAATATGTCCCTACAATGGATTAGGTTGCTAACATATTCACTGATGGCACCTTCAAATTTTGCAAATTTGAAATGCCTATATCTCTTCAATGTGTCGATATAGCCTAGGCTTGCATCCTGTCAAATATGTCCCAGAGGCCCTCTTTGCCAATTAAAATTTTGTAATTCAGAGGTCATCTTGCAAATCCCTTTGGTAGAATGTTTTTTGGTACATATGGTAACATGTCTGCTTAGTTTCAAGCCCCCAGGATGAGTTTTTATGGGTTATTTAATTTATTTTTTATCACAATCGAGCTAAAATTAGTCTTCCAGAGAGTTTCAAATTTTGCAATTCTAAAGGAAACCCATTTCTCATTTTGGTCTAAAACACCTACAGCTCTATTTTCATACAAAACATAGGTCATTTGATGCATTATTTTAATTCTTTTCGGTTGCAGTGAACACATCCTACGGGTCAATTTACAAAGGAGGTACCAAAATTCTAATGGCTAGGTGAAATCCAATTACAAACTCATGTTTTAAATAATTTTTTATGATCACTCACAAGAAATCACAACTCCAGGTGTCCCAGTCTGCACGTAGTGAATTTTCTCCGTTTGGTAGGTAGGTGAAATTAAAAAATTGAATAATTCCTAAAGTCTTATTAACCTGCATATGAAATTTTAGGGAAACTTTAATTATTTTTTTAACTTTAAACTTTATTAAAGGAATCCTTCCCCGGAACAAATGACAATGACAAGGATGGCGAGGAAGCAGGGAGAGTGTTGGAGGAATTAAAAATTAAATGAAATTTTATTTAAACTTTGGTGATGTTGCTTTAAGCATTGTTAAAGGTTTATGTTGATTTTTCAATGCTTCCTAGCCAGCCTATGGGAAGTAAAGCTACTAACAAAGAATGGAAGTGGGGAAGCGAGGAAAGGTGCTAGGTGAATATTAAAGTATTTAAATATTTTATTAAAGCTCTATTAAACATTGCAAATGCTCGCCAAACCTTTTAAATTGTTTTCTTTTTCTGAATGAGCAAATGTAAAAGTCTATTCACGTTTTTGAAATTGGGGCAGATGTTTGCACTCACTTGCAAGTTGAAAACCATTGTTGCAACCTCCAAAAAGATGCACGAAGCATTTCTAATTCCTTGGAGGAATTTTTAACGCAATTTCTGATGTTTGTAAGTGTTTGGAAATGCCAAATATGCTCCAGATTCACAAAAAATGACCAACATTTCATCATCACAACCAAAGGGGGTATTTGGGTAATGACATAAAAAAATTTATAGGTGTCAAAATAAAATGGATAATTGTGAAGATTGTTTGCAACAAGCAAATGTCATATGTAAGAGTGAAGAAGATTTATTTGCTGGACAAAGTATATAGACCAAATGAAAGTGGGTTATAGACCAAATGTTTGACAAAATGTCAAACTAAATGCAGATTCAATTGAAGGCCCAAATAATTGAAATGTGTGATTTAAATCTTGTTTCAAATGTCAGTGGTGAAATATTTGCATATTGGGAAAGTGTTTTTACTTGCAAAAAGAAAAAGGCACATGGGTATGTGGGTTTTTACCGAGGAGTGATATTTTTCACTTGCAAGTGAAAATGGAGAGTAAAGAGGCATTTTCTAAATGCCATTATGTTGCAAAATCAAGGGAGCTGATGATGCCATGTGTCAATGGTGGATTCTTTTTAGGGATTCTATCTTCTCTTCTCTTTTCTCTTAAAATGTAATTTCTAGTTTCATTTGTAAGGGGTTCTAGTTTCTCCAGGTTGAAGATATTGTAATTTCTATACAAAGTTATCTCTAGGTTATGAGTTCTTTAAATTTCAGAGTTCCAATGGTGTAATTCATTTCTATTAGTGACAAGCAAAT
>VDFB02106891.1:0-11014 GCA_007258455.2 Sequoia sempervirens | reverse complement strand
AAAAAATGAACAATGGAAGCAATGCCCTCATAAAGCAATTGTTCGCGTCTCACCTAGGTTCACTACCATCCCTGCAAGAGATGACAAAAGCTTTCATGAATTTTGTTGGAGTGAACTTATTTTATACCATCCCTTTTGCAACATTGACATTGATTTTGGGTCCTCTGAACATCAGATTATAACGCAATGGGAGAGGTTTTCTTCTACATACAAGGCATGGCATGTACATCGCACACTTCCAACTCTAGCAAAAGCGTCAAATGCAAGTAGCAGCTCAAGCATTGACCATTCCTTACAAGGCGACAACCTAGAAGAGTGGCAGGTTCTCTCAAGTTTGCACCCAAACCTTCCAATACAACTTGATGCACTAAACATGCTTGGTCGTCGTGAAATTGACATTCACCATGAATGGCAACAATCCAACCTGACCCTAATACAAATGCATTTTGCTACTACTTTCATAGACTCTAATTGAGCAACCTTTCAAGTGCACCATGCTCTCCATGAAAAAATCCATACTACTTTCTCTACTCAGCAACAAAAAGCATTTGATATAATTTGCTCCCACCTAAGCACACTTCCATTGCAACCACCGCTCAAGCCAATTGTTCAAGCGACTGCAGGAACTGGAAAGTCACATCTCATAAAACAAATAAGGCATGCCCTCATGAGCTCAACTTTGATTCACCAAACACCATTACTACTTCTTGCACCTATAGGTGTTGCAGCATTCAACATTCAAGCGTCAACAATCCATTTTTCTCTTCGTATTCCAATAAAAGAAATGGCCCCCCTACAAGGGCAAACACTTGCAACATTCCAAGAGAGTATGTACTTTATTAGGTACATTTTAATTGATGAGATGAGCTTCATTGGTCCCAAGTTGCTAGAACAAATTGACATGCGACTACGAGTAGCATTCCCCAGCCACAACCACTTGCCCTTTGGAGGGCATTCAATCATACTCTTTGGTGACTTGGGCCAATTGCCACCAGTTAAAGATATCCCCATGTACGCTTCCACATCCTATGGTGGGACTCTATGGTGTAGCTTCACAACTGTGGTCACTTTGACAAGAATCTTTCGACAACTTGGGAATGATCCTTCCCAGATTGCTTTTCCTACACTTCTCCACAATCTACATAATGCAAATCCTACAAAAGAAGACTAGCAAATTCTAATGTCACGTTCAAGCTCCTCACTCAGTTCTACATAAAACTCTATTTTCCTGTCTAGCATGCATCTTTTTGCAACAAATGAATTAGTCTCACTACACAACAAACATATGTCGTTGTCTTTGGCAACACTTGTTGCACTTTCCATTGCAGAGCAACTAACAGGGTCAACATACATCAATCCTGATGAAGAACATCTTCAAGCTCAAATTTTTTTATCTATTGGCCAGGAGATCATGTTATGTTCAAATATTTGGGTTGAGACAGGACTCGTGAATGGTGCACTTGGTCAGGTAAAAGCTATTGTATACAGTGAAGGTGACAAACCACCTCAACTACCATTATTTGTTGTTGTTCATTTCAAGAATTACCTTGGACCACCTTGGGACCATATCAATCCAACATATGTCCCAATAACACTGCTTAGCCGAGGACTTCGCCATAAAATTCCTCTTAAAATGGCATGGGCATTGACAATACACAAATCACAAGGACTTACACTTCCAAGGGCCACAATGGACATTGGCAACATAGATCGTCAAGGACTGACATTTACAGCTATTTCAAGAGTTCCTGATCTACAAAGCCTTCACATCCACCCAACCTTCTCATTCTAACGATATGCACGCATTCAACAAAGCCCATATGTTGCTCGCAAAATAAACAAAGAGATTCATTTGTAAGCATTGTCAAATTCAAACAACTAATACAATTAAAGGGAATCTCAACTACTACAGGTATGCCACTTTGTTATTTACTACAATACCAACTATTACTATTGTTACTATCTTCAAAATTGTATTTGTCTTCTTCCTTACCTACACACTCCTCCCATTGCTCATTTACACAAGTCATGCTATTTAACAGGAATGCAAAACCGTGAAAAGAGATGGAGCCCCTCATTAGCACTGCTAACCAGCTTCTACAAATCCCTGACAAAATGGAAACACTCCTAAATTTTACTTCACGTTGAATATTATTTGTCCATTTTTCTTCATTTGCCCCTTTCTTTGATGGAACATTTTGGTGGATGGGATGATGCGTGAAATGAGCAAAGGATTGCAATACATTATATGCAAACTACTATTCTTAATTATATGTAAGTGAAGATGCCATTTGTTTTTGAAATTTAGACATATGGGTCAAGTAAAGAGATACAAATCAAAATCTAAAGTCAAGAACCAAGCTCCAATATGATAGCAAAAGCACAAAGTATGTGTATATATTTCTAAAGCAAAAAACGTGTTACATGGTATTGTAGTAGGTAAAAGTTGAAATTACATGGTTAATTATATCACATACTATATACACATTTATAAGGAGAACATGTATTAGACATCATTCAAGTAATTTAACACAATTTTGTATCCAAAAATTGAAAACAATTCGATACTCAACCAATATGTTGACTATTACGTGCAAATTAAAAAAAGTTGCATTTCAAAATATTTATTTCAAAATGACATAACAAAATGCCTTTACAACTATACAACAAGTGCTCAAAATTTGCAATGACCACTTGTCACATATAGCAATTAATTATCAAATTATATTTTTCAATTTTATTAAGGCTGATCCATTTCAAACAACATATCTAAACATAATCCTTTAAGCTAAACAATTGGTTGCATCAAATTATTTCCATTTCTACCTTTTCTTATAATCACAAATTGTTATCTATTCCAACCAAAAATTTGGCGTACCCAATTGCACACAAAAAGTGCAATTGCTAGTTTTAATATTGCTTTTCTAATTGCACATACTAAAAAACTGTGTGCTACGGATGATGGTTTGTCCTTGTGTTGTTTCTTTGATAATTTATTTTGGATCTTTCTAATGGTGAAATTTGTATTTATGTTTTGATTCTTACCTATTTAGATTTGGATTTCTTGTGGTAGAACAAATTAATATAATTATATACTAACAAATTTAGTGTGCTCTTATATAAAAGCTAGGTTATTTTCTCATGTCAATGTTAATATTTTAACTTTTTTCTATTTCATCTCATTTATATTTGTAAATATTTTTATATATTTAGTATTTAATATATTTATAAATTTTCATCATGTTTTGATATTTCTTCTTTTTCAAAATATTGGGATGTTTCCTTGTCTAAGGTTAATTTTATAGGTACGAGATCAATCCCACACTCACATATTATTCTTAAAATATTAATATTCAAATTCAAATTTTAGTCAACTCTCATCCATTAATTTTTTGCCATGAACTAACATAGCACAAGTTTGACATAGTGTATTGCTATTTGCTTGTATTTAAAGGCATTCAAGTGTATCTATTTCACACATCAAAAAGTGGGCAATATCATTTACATTTGAAGGAGCATGCTAGGAACACTTCAATTAGATCACCTAAAAAGAATATAATTCTACAACACATTATCCTAAAGCATCAAAATGTTTAACAATTGTTATCTCTTATTCTCTCCATAACTATAAAATTGGTTTGGAAGATATTGTTTTCAAGGTTTAGCTTTATTTCAATGTCAATTTGGTGGAACAAAATAATTTCTTATCATGATCAACCATTGGCATTATGTTTCCCAAGACAAGCTCACTATTTGTTTAAAAAGGGAGTTAGACAATTTAAAGATCTTTGGGATTTTGATCTTTCTAACTAGGCTCCTTGGAACAACGTTAAAGAGCAGTATGGATTGAATTCTAGTTATGAATAGTTCATCATTTTTATCAGATCTCTAGTGTCGGTGGATCTAACTATGAAGTTTTGTACTTCAAGGGATTGTTATTTTTTTAGAGATTGGAAATGGTTATCTTATAGGCATTTCAATAATTTTTCATTATATATATATATATATATATATATATATATATATATATATATATATATATATATTTAAAGTTGCTTCCTAGCTAGAATATTGCTAATTGTTTGAATCAAAAGTGGAAATGTAGACTTAGCACTAATTTTTGGTTTAAATTAAGTGCTCAAATATGGCATTCCAAAGCTGATTTTGACTCATAGGTGTTGGTTAGGAAGATATTGCACTGCAAGCTACCTGTGGGGGATAGATTGAAGTGCATTACAGTCCAACCAGTGAGATGTTCTTTTTGTAAGGGTGTGGAAAGTTTGAGGCACATCTTTTGGGACTGTGTTTATGTTAAAAGGCAATGGTTTACTATTTTTAGAGACTTCTCAGCTATTTTTAATCATGACTTGACTTAGAAAGAGGTTGTTTTTAGGTTTGGTATGCAAAAGGATGTGATTGATGATTCATATATGGAGAAATAGGTGTGAACTGCATTTTTTTCTAATAATTTTTATTAGGTAGCTGGGACTCTACGGATTTACTCAGACATATGTCTTTAGGTGGCATCTTCTTTTTTCGTAGATTCAGGTTATATGTAAGAAGAATGAGAGGGCTAAACAACAGTTACAACAGATTAAAGATCATATAGTGAAGTTTCAGCTGGACAATAAAGTTGATCATTGTAATAATGTTATACAACTTTTTTCTATGTAATTGTATTTTATGGTTGATATTTTGTATAGCTTCTATAAACATCTTCAGCTCTTGTAAGGCCTTTGTTGATGTTATGGTTTTGTATAGTTTGACTGGAATTTTGGTTGGCCATGTTTTATAGCTACTGCTAGTAGCTTTATTCTTGTAAATTCTTTTGCTTTGATCAATACAAAAAAAAAGGAAAAAAACTATAAAGTTGGTCCTATCAAGGAGGTTGACCTAGGAGAATATGACTCTTGCAATCTTGTGATCTCTTTAAGGTGTTTTTAAACATTGTTTGTCATTAACATTTAACGAAGACCAAAGAATTGGTGAATCAAAGATAGAGGTGTGCAATTAAAAAGATCAAATTTGCAAATGATAAAATAGATCCATATTTGTGAAATGATCCAAAGATGACCCAAAAAAAGACATAATTGGTGAGGATCTTAGAAAAAAGATAATTATGGGTCATCTATTATCTTGTAAACATATTTTATGTTTTGAAATTACTTTTCTAATTGCACATACCAAAAAATTGTGCTATAAACAGTTTGTCCTTGTGTCGTTTCTTTTATGTTTATAATTTATTTTTAAAATTTATAATGGTGAAATTTTTACACTTGTGCTTATTCCTATTTAGTATTAGATTGATAGAATGATTTAATATAATCATATATTGACAAATGGTGTACTCTTATATAAAAAAAATTGGACATATTTTCTCATAACATTATTCATCCTTATTTACACAATCTCAATTCCATTTAATCTATATTTACATGTATTTTTGTATACCTAACATTTAATATATTTATTATTTATTGGGTGATCCCACAATAGTGATTTACAATTTTTGGCCAGATTGGACACTTAGATAATTTTTTCTAACTAAATCTTCACTTTCGGGCACCTATAGCAGCTAAACCGTGAGGAATTTAAAGATGATGCAAACTAGAGTTTTGTGACATTTTGTCTGTAGATTCTGAATATATTTTTTTCAAAAATTTTGGAATCAAATTGCACCTCTTTTTCCATCTCCCTCGAAAACTAGTTTTTTTCAAAAAACAATATTTTTAAGGAGTGACGCTCATCGTATAACTCATAACTTTTTTTCCATGAAGGATAAAATTCTAATTCTTTTGAATTTAGATTTGTAACTCTGATATCTAGTGCTTCCACTTGGTTAGATAGTTTTTTATTGATTTTTTTTTTTAATCAAGTTTTGAAGTCAAACTAATTACAATTTAGACATAGGTAGACCGTATAATGTGTAACTTTTTTTGTATGTATCAAAATTCTTTTTTTTTGTTGGATCAAGGACTTCAATATCTAGTGCACTCATATTTTTCAAATTTTTTTTTGATAATCTATTATTTTTCCACATGTGCAGAACAAAGAGCTTGAATTTCGGTGAAAAACCTATGTTTAATAAAACTAAAAAAAAAATACATAATAAAACCAAAACATATTAAAATTATATTCGTTGGATAGCTCATTCTGATGACTACTTGATTCTAGATGCATATGTGAATTCTTCGCCATTTTAATCTTCAAATTGAGCTCCAAAGTGCAAAAAAATTGATTTTTTTGGTGATAGAGAGCAGGAATCAGGGACAAGGGGGGTTTCCATTTGTTTTTTTGGTGGGATGCTTCATACTTGCATTAAATGGGTTCGAGTGAACCTTCTTTTGGTTTGTTCAAACCAATGAGTTTGTTCGAACCCCAAGAAAGATTTTTTTTGGCATGGGGTCATTTTTTGCAAGTTTTCCTTCCTCATTCGAATTGTAAACCACTTTTGTGGGTTTACCCTATCGTCATGCCTTAGCATTCCTTCCTTGCTAGAATAATATCATTTTTTCATGTCTAAGGTTCATCCAATGAGTGCAAGATCGATCCCACACTCACATACATTACCCTTAAAATTTTAAAATTCAAATTCAAAATTTGGACAACTCCCACATATTTTTTCTTGACATGGCCAATTTTAGCACATGTTTGGCACAATTTATTGGTGTTTGCTTATATTTGAAGGTATTAAAATGTGTTCACTTCATACATCAAAAAATGAGGAATATCATTCACATTTAAAGGAACACACCATTTCAATTGGGGTACCTAAAAAGAATGTAATTGAAGGCAAGGGATGAAAACACAAAGATTCAAAACTAAATAATAAACTCAAATATTCTAAACTAAATAACGAACCTTTATACCTTGTTTATTTTTGCTCCTTTTGTTAAATTAAAGTGAAGTGCACCCAATGCTCCACTTGATATGCTTTGTATGATGTATAATGGATGTAGATATGTAAATGTGGATAAAGGATGAAGAAATAGAAGATAAAAGAGTGAAGGGGGTAAAAATTAGGGCTTAGGAGACCCATAAATAGGCCTAGGGGGTGCAATAGTTCATTTTCATCATGGGCCCTTAGAGATCAAAACATAAAATTGCATGAATAAGCTAAAAGAAAATGGTGAATATCTCATGCCATACCCATTAACCAGACTGAGTGTAATATTATGGATGACCAATAGAGGCATGAGCATTGGTACATTTTGACAACTAAACCCCTAGTGCATCTTAAGTGTCATTAATATGAGAGGGAAGAAGAAGAAAGTGGAAGCATCAATTCATGAAAAAGGCATGAATCAATGCTTCCATAATCACTATTGACGCTTATGATATGAAAATGGCACTTGCACTAGCTAAAGTGGTGCTTGCATGGAAAACAACACATATGTTAAACATGAGACTCATCTGCATGAACACAAGTTCACTTTCACAAATTCATACGCATAGTTTAGCACTTGTGCATGAGAAAAGTAGCACGTGAATGTGTGGATTAGCACTTGCACAATTTTGATATGATAAGCTAGAATTTGGATAAGGATATGGTGTCATGACTAGAAGAAGTGGTGTTGTTCACCAAATAGTGCACCCTTATTGAGTTGCAAAACTCAGCCTACTGGTGAAACATGGGATAACTCCCTTGATTGTGGGCTCAAGATGTGGAAGTTAACCTCTAGAGTGAGCTAGTTCTCTTGGTAATTTTACATATCCTAACTTAAACTACTACTTTTTCTGATGGAAAAGGATATAAAGATGGCATGAATTGAAAACCTATGGCTAATAAGGTGATTCACCAAACATGGAATGCCTTGAACTACTATTTTGACACACAAATCTTTAAGTATTTCAGTTTGTGTTTGCACAACTCAAAGGTTAACATGTTCATACATAAGTGCTTCATAGGAAAGCTGAAAAAGTTTGTAAGCTTTAAAAGGAAGATCGAGTACTTTTCACAAATAAAGGGCTTTAACTTCAATGGCACAACCTATGACCTGCATGATACATACATTTCTGCTTAAAAGTGTTGGAAATGGGACAATGCATTTGAGGTTTTAGCATAAAAAATAGAAAAAGACATATCAATCATTCATTTGCACATAATGAAATAGTTGTTAAGAAGACAAGAATACTAATTTTTTATTGAGAAAGGGTGTCCTTATAGCATATATAAGTCTAAAAATGAACTAATTTGCTCTTCAAAATGATATATTACATTCATTTCTAGTTCCAGGCTAACTCAAAATATTGCATTCATTTCCAGTCCTAAACTAACTAGTTTTGAGTTACAATACAATATCTCTTGCTCGGAGAACTTATAGAAGTAGAACTGATTAAAAATGAAACAAGACTCCTTTTTAGTCTTTTCTACGTTGGGTAGAAAAATAGGGCATAAAGGATTATTAAATGACCATTCTCCCTTAAGTTGACTACTTCCCCTCCACTTGGGTGTTTAAAACTGCTTTTATTTGTTAGACTCCACCAAAAGCTCCTAGGCGTAGATAGAAAATCATCTTTGACTTCTTCAGCTTCTTTCTAGTCTTCTTTCTCCTATATCTGTTCACCTGCCACCTTTTTTCCCTCAAAAAACTACTTTTTAAACAAGTAGGAAAAGTGATTTTAATGAGCTTGAACTGATTTTTGGATTCCTTCAAAGCCTAGGATAAGCTTCTTCAATGCACAAAAAACTCGAAGGTAGCCTCAAAGAGGATGGTCTTGACTTTTCCAACCTCTGTTAGTCCTAAAAAGACTCCAATTGTTATCTCCACTCTCCTAAATGCTTACAACTATTAAAAACTTCTCACTACATGTGTCACTGATTGACATCTGCCATATTTAACCTTGAAAGTATCTAACTGCCCTTTGATGACTACTATCCCACATATATTTTAAGAACTATCTTAGCCTATTGTTCATGGTCTTCACCCTTTGATGACTGGACTATACTGACTAGACAACTTCAAGATTTGTCATTAATCATTTCATTGCTCTTTCAAGCTTTAAAAGGCCACTGAAATTTTTACTTCATATCCTTGTTGTCCCATTAGGATTTATGTAAAACCCCACAAAACTCTACTCTCCATAATTTCTACTTATCGCCACAAAGGGTAAATCTGTCATTCAATTCTGGAGGCTTTCATTTATGTCAAAATCACAGTTAACACTTGCATTTCTAACCTCACAAACTCATTTTGTAGGAATCCTGTTTCTATTGGAAACTTTGCAATTGCACCACATTCACTTGCTATGATACTGTGTATAGAAGATAGTTGCATTTGTTGTTAGGCCTGTTGTCTGATTAGCAATTTTAAACTCTCCATCACAAGTCTCTCCAAAACTCACGTAATGCGAGGTTTGACCTTCATGGGTGTTCACCCCTGAATCTGTTCTTGCATTCATCTCTGTAACTTTTCTATTCACAAAAGCTAGAACATGATTTGTTTGATCTGTTTCTCTACATCCTGTATTTCCTTCATATGCTTTTGTCAAGCATCTTCTATGTCCACAAATTCAAAATCTCACTTTCCTAACTCAACAGAAGTCGAGCATAATACCGACAATGGAGCATGATAACTCCAATCATGGCTATACTTTTGTAGGGAATTTTCTACAACATTATCTTCTGCAACTCATACCATTATTTGTTAAGAAGCTCCAACAAGGCGTATGATTCTTAATGAGATAGAAAAGAAAATCCCACAACTTAATCCTTCAACTCTGCCCCATAAGATGTTTTAACACTCTGTACAGGGAACTTGTCTTGCACTGAAGATCACGAGGGTGTTTCTTCTATTCCTGATTTCATATTGCATGTGTTGAGTTCTATTCTCCCTTACTGGTATACCCGACTCTCATTGAAATGTCATGTTGAAACTGAACCCTCATACTACTTTATATTCCTACTTTAAATGTTCTTAGGTGGCTAAGAATTTTACAAAGTTGAGCTTTTACATGGGTTTAGAGAAAATAAATAGAGTAGATGCTTACAAAACTTTAAATCTTAAAAAACAAACTTTTAATGAACTTACCACATGAAAGGCCAAACAAGTAGCCAGGATCCAATGGGCTTGTCCAATCGAGCCAAATGGGCATATGGCCCTAGCCATCTTGGAAACAATTCATCAATCCATGACACCTCCTCCCCTTCATTTACCACAGTTTCTCTTAATCCAAAGAACAAAACAGTGGACTAGTTCTCAAACCATGATCTATTTTCAACCACAAACGTTGTAGATTTATGATAATTATTAAAACCCAAAGACTGCAAACATGAAACTCCACCCTTGAGCTCAAGTGGGTAACCATTGATCAATCCATACTTATTTCTCAGGCTATGCAAATGTTGATTAAGTAATACTGATGGTGCCTTGTAATACTGATGTGGAGGATGTAGAGATGTAGTTGAAATGGGTGTTTGATAGATAGAACGATTCAGAGAAGAGGAAGAAGAAAGCAAATGAGCCATACCCAATACTGTTTTACAACTGAATCGTCCTTCAAATCAACCAGAGTTTGGTCTACTGAACTAATAGTGTCTATTAGATATGCTCAAATCTTGCAATCTGGCAAGAACCATGTGGAATTTTGCTTGTCCCAAAGACTCATATATTTGTAAGCATGTTGTTTGTACCATGAGAATTGTCCTATGTGCTATGTGGACCAATAAAATGCTGACACGAAGGAATTGTAGCTGCACCAGACCCCACCCTTCATAAAGATCGAACTGGGATAGTTGCACCATACCATTGATCTTAAAATAGGGAAATAATTGACAGCTATTTTATCCACACACTTATCTTGCAAAACATTTGCATGGCTGTAAAAGCTCCACCAACACACAACAAAAACAATTGGCAATTGACTATATTGTTTGTTGTATTCTAGCATGAGATTGACAACAAAGCACAATTGTTTTATGGCGTGAGACTTGTTTCAGGCCAAAAGCTCATACATAATATAGTCTATTGGCTAACAAGTGTTTATCGAGCTTTTAGGAAGAAAAACTTTTAAC